>DWQW01000089.1:0-86282 GCA_018249695.1 Heliconius erato demophoon | reverse complement strand
ACAATACTTTCGTTGATTATGATATATATGATAATATACGCAATGTCCTGATCTCACATGACTTCATTTATTTCAAATATTTGTCTTGAAAGAAAAAGTATGTCATCTTAAGCACAATTCCCCTATACCAAGGAACAAAGACGTATCTAAGAGACATTTTCTGGGAGGTAGGGGGCCGGACTTTGAACAGACATTTTCGTATATAGTTTTTATTTATTGTGGGCACGTAGCACTCGGCTCTCTGTATTGCTACGCCTATGCAGAATCTGCTTTCGATTGATCGTAGTTTAAGGCAAAAAAATTCTATCTTTCGATGTATCTAACATTACCTACCCATTTAAAAAAAGAATTAAGTGATTTTTTATTTTATATCATCAATATCTTGTATGAAGAAGCGCGGATGATAATAGTATAAAAAGTACGTACTTAGTTGTCGTGCATTTTTTTATCAGTCCAGGTGGGAAGCTGGAAGGGCTACCAAGTGAACTAGAATAAAAGATGGGGTGCGAAGAAGATCTATAGTCTATTATAAGGTAATCCATCCATAAACAATTATCGTAAACTGTTACTATTTATTTTTAATTATACTTATTGTGGTATATTAATCATAAAGTATTGTTCATTCTCCTTTCCATATATATTTTAAGAAATCCGGTTTTGCAATTTTACCTTTCAGTTTTGCGCTGCCAAACCTATCAGTCACTCAGTAACGGTAGTTTTATATATATAGGTATGCATAGATAGTAGATACTATCCTCAATTTTTCAAGTACATATCAACATCTATGCACATTTTAAATTTAAGACTACATCCATGTAAAAATTTAATTCGCAATTTCTTCTAATTTACGACAGCCCTACATCTAACTACCAACCTACTTATATATATATCTATAACAAATATATTTTACTAAATACGTAAAAAGTGTGACCGTACCTACTTTAATAACACTTTAGGTACCTACTTTCAAGGTGTCAGTACGCCATAGTTTGAAGAAGGCTTTGAAGGGGCCGCCGTTGTGTATTATAATCTTCACTAGACGCGCCCATTTATCAAGTGCTAAAAGTTTTATAACCATTGTTTTTGTTTTCTAAATTAAAGACAGCAACACGTTACAATAATTTGATTAATTGACAGTGTCGTATTAATTGAAAATGACAGCCATATTCAAAAATGGAAAACCAACAGTGACAGGCCAATACTATGTTTGTTATTAAAAAACCGTGATTTTAAATATATATGATGAAAAATATAAATTGTATAATGAAATTTGATAATAATCAAATATTTATTTCGTCAGTAATTTCTTTAAAAAAAATGATAATTTACAATGGTTTTGTGTTTAAAGATATTTATTTCTCAAAATTCTAATATTAATCTAATCTTTTAATCGATGCATACACTAATTTTTATTTAAATATAAACCACTAAATATTTTTTATAAAAAAAAAAATATTTGGAATAACCGAAGTAAATAAAACAACAATGAGGAAAAGCAAAGTAATAATTTAATATTTTCTAACAACCTCTTGTTAAATATACAGGTTACTCACAGCCTAATATGAAAAAAAAAATACGATTCAACTTAAACAAGTTAGGTATCTGGAAGTTCGATGTGGTTACCGAGGAAGACAATGCGGAAATATAAAAAAATGTTTACATTGCACTGTGTCTTATAAGTTTAAGTTTAAGTTGAGACCAGTCGTGGCGCAGCGGCACAAAGTGTGACTGTAAACCGACTGGTTGTGGGTTCGATCACCACTCGAGGAGATGAAATATTTATATTTCCATTTCTTCGCTCTGGTGTCGAGGGCAAGCGCGGCGTTGAGTTCTACCACTCAACACGCAATACCTCCAGAATACGGCAGAAAGTGGGGAACGGAGTGTCTTAACACTAGGTTCGCTCTGCCTACCCTGCAGTGTGCGGGATACAGCGTGAAGCTGATTTAACATTTTAATTGTGTTATTTATTTAATAATTAAATTAATATTTATGTTTTACAATTATCATACAACTTTTATAAATCACTTTAGAAAACGTATAAGACACAGTGACTAGTAACAGATTCGTAAACACCTAAACAGTACAATATTAAATTATAATAATAAGTAACAAAAAGTTCTCATCTTAAAATTAAGCAATACTTTCTTCTTAAGTCCCTTCCTATAATACCCTCTTATAGTATATATATTTATTTATACAGGATGACTCTAGCTCGATAACAAAATGCTCAAATATTTTATTTGACACAATGACAGGAAACCTAGTGTTAAGACGCTCCGTTTCCCACTTTCCGCCGAATTCTGGAGGCATTGAGTGTTGAACGGCCTCGAAGCAAAGCGGCCACCAGAGCGAAGAAGTGAAAATATAAATTTAAATAAATATTTCATTTCTTTAGCTATTCGAAACACGACTGGTCCGCTTACAACCAGTCCGCTTACAGGCACACTTTGTGCCCCTACGCCACGACTGGCCTCTATATTAATCTTAAAATCATAAATTCCCGAATATCATCTGAACCATAAAATGTCGATGAACAATTGGATTTGAAATGAAATATATTGAGATCCACCACCCCCTGGGCCCCTGTTGACCCATAGAGCATAAGGTATACATCATCCTGTATTAATCCATTTTTGGCGAAATACAGTGCCCACAATAACTTAAGTCCTACATATGCTCACAAACTTAGTAACTTACTCATTATATGATAATATGTTTTTCAATTTAAAGAATTTTTAAAATATAGCACTCGGTTTAATGGCAGAGATTAATTTACAGATAAAAAAAAAGAAGAAAAATATTTTTTTAAAACAAATTAACCAATTCAAAATAATAAACTACTACTAAACAGCTAACATTAACATAACATAAGTAGAAATAAGTACAATTATTATGGCTTCGCAAATTGGCATTTAGAACATATTTTAATCAATAAACAACTTTTTCTACAACTTGATTCTTATTATACATGATCATATCTACAAATATATTTACAAAATCCCGATTTTTTAATATTTAGTATTCTGTATTAACCTCAATGAAACAAGTCACAAGAATTATAAATTATCAAAACCAATCACACTACCAATTTAACTATTAACCAAAATAAATATATTTTTTATTACAGTGTAAGTGCTTAATAGAAAATGTCACATTTATTTTAGGTGCGTATACTGTAACTTTTTGACTACTAATTGTTGAGAAACATTTCAAATTTACAATAAAGAGAAAATAGAAGATAAAATTTGATAACAGAGTACACTTACATATTACAAAAGCTATATGTACAAAATTATAATATTACAATATAAGTGTAACATAAATTAAAAAAAATTGTAAAAACGAAAGTAATCTTTTTATTAATTTATAAAAAAAAATTGAATCGAAAATAAATAAATAATAAATCTATGAACTGTCAAACATAAAGCTGGAGTCATCAGCAATGTTAATCAAAATTATTTGACGATAATGACAATATTGTAGTACATCATCAAGGGTGCATTAAAATATAATAAAATACAAAATATATTTTGTTATTTTGACAAGACACAAAATAATTAACAAAAATTAGTTTACATGATATTTCACCTGCAACACTTTACATTTACCAAAAATAAAAATTTGGCACAACTATGTATAATGTGGAAGAACCGGAATAATACATTGAAGTATAGCTTTGTAATGAACTACTACTTCTATTAACCTTTCAAAGGTTAAATGTTACTTATGTCTCATAAAAAAATGTAAATATAGATTTTAAAAATATATTTATTTTCTGGAAATGTTGAAATAATGTAAAAAATAGATAAATTATTGCTTTTAATTGAAACATATTATTATGTATGTAAGAAATACATATTTTTAAATGTATTAGGTCACCGTTTACAATTTTATAAGATTAAACGAATATGAACTAAATTATACTTGTATTTTTATCGATACCAGCGGGAGTTCGCTTTACACATTACAATCTTTATTTAAGGATCTAAATAGAGTCTTTTTTCTTATTTTTCGCAGTCAATTTCAAAATTTAAATACATATTACAAAAAGTATTTCCGTCAATATAACCTTACATTATATCAGTACATTTGTATTTACCATACACAGTAAATACGTTACGTCCAAATTCTGTTGCACCACACTCCTTAATATACTAAGCGTTGTTTCTATATTATATTACACATCTATAATGTATGGTTGTACGTGTACGTACGTTCTAAATTCTTGGCATACACATTGGAAGATACTTGTAATTAAGAATTCTAAATACAATATTTGTATAGTTCCCTACAATTTTTATGTTATTATCAAACATATAATAATAATAAATTAAACTTAAATATAGTTTTTATTCCAAGTAAGTACCTACATATACACTAGTTTATCGTATTAAATATTATCGATAAAGTTTTATCAAATGTGTCCTTTATCAATACACTATAAAATAAATAATGTAAAGTATAAAAAAAATATATTAATAGTTTATAATATGTGTGTGGTCACTTAAAAAATTAAGAAATAGAACAAAATAAAGCACATAATTAATAAAATATTTTAAATAATAGGATTATTAAAAATATTTATAGGATAGTCTTGAGCGGCAGTTTGGTACAAAATGTATAAAGTTTAATTAATATTTGGCGTACTTAGTAAACAGTGTAACTGACTACAATATGGGACAAAAGTTGAAAATATTAAGTATTCTTATATTATATTAATTTTCCACACTTCATTTTCAGATTTAAAATAACATTTTAAATATACGACAGTATTGGCTTTATTAATAAATTGATATTCTGATCATCGGGCACCGACATATAGCCCAAGATGCCAAGGCCGCCAGACCTTCATCATTTTAGCAAAGCTGAAAATTTGAGAACTATTAGTTTAACATGTAGTTAAGACAGTATGTATAATATTCACTAAATTGACACAATAAGGTCAACCATCTGTTAGTACCATCTGTCACCGCTGCAAAATACTGCCCGTAAATTGCGGTCACTACGGCAGTAGCTCTTGGCCCAATGTAGTTACTATTTCGACTTTACTAGTACTTTCTAAAGGCTGGCTGATGTAAAAAAGATGTTGCATTTATTTTAGAATCACTCTTCAGAGCAAGTCATAGGCGTACATCACCAGCTGTAGAGGCATTATCTAGCATTATATTGAACGTAACGGTCTAAGAGCGCGACTGTAATCAGGAAAACTTAGATGTGTTAAGTATAGAATTGAGTTTACGTTTAGACAAATAATTAATTTTGGTTGGTAAGCCTCTAGGATTTGGATAACATCAAATACAATTACGAAGCACACAGTCAAAATTCCCCACCAGATCTTGAAATGCAACATAAAGATGTCCACATCTTTGCATTTATGGCTCCATAGAAGTACTGAAGATTTATAAAAATGCGAAGGATAGTGTGTTGAATTTCAACTTGAAAATTACTAAATAATTTAAAAATAATGATAGCAAGTCAATGAAATTAACAAACTCAAAAATATCAGTAACAAAAATGTGGTTTATCAAATTGTATATCTGTCAATCAGTGTAGTAAACGAATTATAAATAATTTAAGTACTAAAGTAACTCAAAATAAGGTAAATATGTAACAAAATAAAATGTTATAATTTTTCTTTATTTTTATATAATCATATTTCTTATTTGGAATGTAAATAATCATCTAAACAACCACAATCGACTGAATACCGTCTGTATGGAAGAAAGTGTTTAATTTTCTTAAAGTTAATATAAATAAAATCAATTTTTAAACTATATTATTTGTATAATTAACTCTGTGATGTAGAGATTATTTTTAGTTTTTATTGAATAAAACATGCGTTGGGTGTACGAATATAAGATACATGTTCTAATCATAAGAGAATCTTCGAATATCACACACAACCGAAATTCAAATATGAAATTTCGTCAAAATGTTGTAAGTACTGTTGATGAGTTGCAGAGAGTTACATTAAATATAAATAGAATAAGTAACTGTTATTCTTAAGTATAGAAAAAAAATATATGCAATAAAAAAATAATATAAGCAAAACTATTTCTTCCCTTGACATTACCTGCCTTGACGAGGTCTCTTAATTATAATATAAGTACAAATAATCAGATCAAGTGTTTTTTGTTTGACTACAGTTAAGTTTGTGATGATCCGTAGGAGCCTGTCGGTGGGCGGTAGTCTAGTGGTAAAGATAGAACCTGCTTCTTGGAGAAGGCGTACTTCCGCACCCCAATGTTCTTGTACGTGTTCTCACGACGACACCCCTCACTGGAACATTATGTTGTGTTTTTGTAATCGAATTTCTTATATTTTATACATTAATTAAAATTTATATGCAGCATAAAAGATTTTATTGCATTGCCTTAGAAGTATTTTTTTTCTTTGCTCCAAGGAATTATAGACCTGAATGTTTGATATTCATTTCAGCTTGATACTTCCACAGATTTTTAACAAAAATGGTCTTGACAAACGAAAATCAGGCGGACAGACAGACGAACTACAGAATGATTCTATTATGTTCCGAAAGTTTAAGCATTCAAAATTATGGAATTAAGTCTGATGTTTACTATGTTGTGACGCAGTTGAAACATACATATCCAATGACTAAATTTGTGTAACAAATTTAAAAATATGCACAATTTGAATACATTTGAATTCCTACTCGGGAACAAAACTCACAACTGCCGTGTTTACAGTCAGACGCAGTGCCGCTTTACCCCAATGGGCTCGAGAAAAAAAGAACTAAAACTCAATCAAAACGAACCTCCTCATAATGCTTAGAGCTTTTTTCATTTCGTGTTCAGCGAGGTGGTACTCAGACGCGAGTATGGAACATTGCTCTAATGTTACCGACATGCCAGTCCTGTCCTTAGCGCTTTTGCACGATGTGAATCTTATACCTGAAAGAAGTGCGATAAATTACTTACTAATTCAAATTAGATTAAATTCAGAGCAAATGAAGACAAAAGATTTTTTAATGTTAACAATTTAGTACTAACTAGATTCATATTTAAAAAAAATGTAATCAGCAATAAAGTAAGAAAGTTTCCTTCTATACCTATTTTTGATATAAGTTGACGACATTATAAGGAAAACTTAAGAAAAAATCTAGGTCCAGATGAGAACAATAGAGAAACTGTAAACATGCTTTTACATTTTATGTTCCTGCTTGCTTTTATATTTTATTTTATGTCCCTGATAGTCTAGAAGGACATTGCGTTAAAAGTTTCATTGACTTGACCAATAAATGCATAAAAAATAATTTTAGCTTATTTATCTGAGAAGGAGATCAAAAAAGATTTTACACAATCCCTGGGCATAGATTTTGCCATTATCCAAGTTTCAACAGTCAGTAGATATCATCACAAATAAAAAAATTGCAAAACAATTCAATACAGACATAATCATATTCAGAAAATAATAAGTCAAATAAATTATATACGAGTATAGATCAAAACACATTTACTGAACGGTACCAAAATGTATATTTTGATTTAATTGGAGGTTTTTTTTATTATATTAATTAAATATTTAACTCACCGTTCATAAGTCTCGTTGCGAGTGCGGCTAAATGAAGGACTTCGACATTTTTTTGCACTTTCTTGTGAACTGCTATCCGTAAGTTTTCCATCACTTCCTCTAAGGGCTTGGTTCTCGATGACGCTATATAGTTAAAAGTGGTATTAAATATTTATCAAAATATCTAATATATACCCAATAATTTGTTGATTTTTTCAATGTATGAGTTATAGGAATGATTACTACATAATTCTCTTATACATTACAAACGAGTTATCGTTTTTAAATTTAATTTTGTCTAGATCAAAAACCTAGATTTAGACCTAAATTTTGAGAATCGGAAAAGGGAACATGTTCTCCCAAATGTGATTAGCTAGAACAAGAATGGGGAGAAGGTCCAAAAAATTATGAAATTCTTATGACGTAATTTATGGATGGCTCCTTAATTAACTAACAAACTTACCTCTACTGGGGGCCATGGGGTCAGCTGGAAATATTTTGTTATATTTGTGATAATATTTGTATAATCTGTCTAGATTATCATTGTTTGAATGATACTGTGGCACCGTTTCTCCTAAAGCTTCGGCGAGCGTCGCCTTCTCGTTTATACCGATGTTAAAGAAAACTGCTGTTATCGTGAAACTTAAATGCTGTAAACAAAATTAATATATTCATTTAATTTTTTTAGAAAATAATTTTATTTACTTTGTTATAGTAAATAAAGTAATTTTATAGTACAGTGTATTAAATTGAAAAGTACTAGTAACTAGTAAAGTAAAGTACTTTAGTATAATTAAAGTACTTTTAATATAAAGTAGAGACAATTTTATGAGATAGAATTTAATTACCTGTTTGTTTGTAAATTTGTTGTACAACGAATCTGACACAGGTATGTATACGGTTATCGCACCTCTCGTACCACAAACTTGTGGCAAGGCCATATTGCTGAAAATTTGTAAATACCTTAATTACACAATATTCCTTATTACTAAAAAAATAAATAGCTTTACACTGTTTCCGCATACTACGATAAAATAGAGGAAATTTTGTGTACCAGCGCGAGAATATGAAAATAATTTAAATTTAATCATATCCTTGAGTGGAAATCGAACCCACAACCATTGCGTTCAAAGTCAGACACGATCAAACTGCGCCACGATGGCTTGCTAAAAGACAAACAATTTCGTAATATTTGTTTAGTAAATGTAAATATATGCAAAAGTTGTTCGTTGTGTTTTTTTACTTATATCAAAAATAAGGTTGCACAAAAACCAATTATATTAAATGAAATTTATTTAATACTAAATTATTCACAAGCATACCTTTATATAGCGGAAGTATGCTATCGTTTCAATATAAATGTTTATAATAGTTATTTATCAAGGAATGATATAGGTCACGGCCTCCTGACTCTTTTATTAATTAAATCGAATATATTATATTAACATACAATAAAAAATTACATTAATGTTATTTTATTTACTTTGATTAATCTTTATATCCGAAAATGATGTAACTACATAAATTAAGAAGCTTCCTCAGATTTCTCATCAGTCAAAATAGTCTTAATAAATCAACTTAAAATAAGCACACAAAGTAATAATAGATGCCATGTAAAAGATGAGGCCAGTCGTGGCGCAGGGGCACAAAGTGTGACTGTAAAATCCACTGGTTGTGGGTTCGATCCCCACTCGAGGAAATAAAATATTTATTTACATTTATATTTTCATTTCTCAACACGCAATGCCTCCGGAACTCGGCGGAAAGTGGGGAACGGAGTGTCTTAACACTAGGTTCCCTCTGCCGACCCTGCTGTGTGCGGAATACAGCGTGAAGCTGATGTAAAATAATAATAATGATGTAAAATATAAATACATATGTATTTTTATTATTTATTTATTATTATTATTTTTCATGTGTTTATATTCTATATTTAGTATATATATTTATATATGTATATATATGTGTATAATTTTTCCACCGCACTACGCCCGCTCCTCTCGATCTATCCCTACAATTCGGTTGCCTGGAAGAGATCACTTTTAGTGATAAGGCCGCCTATAAGCTCTTGTATTGTATTGTTATTTTGGTGTGAAATAAAGAGTTTTATTATTATTATTATTATTAAAAGTGAAAAGATTATAGTATGGTGTACTCACTTTTTAACATATTAAAATTGACATTATTAAGCCATACATAAATTATTAATTAAACATTACTGTTATAATTTTAAAAATGTAACTTTATTAATTACAATATTTTCGTCTCCCCGTTCTAGTGATACATAGTATTGAAAAGGAAACAAACTCGTAATACACATACATGGTCTCCATTTCGATACGGAAATTGGACAATCTTGATCTATTTTACGGAAAATTAAATTTATTTAGATATTGAGGCCGGTCGTGGCGCAGCGGCACGAGGTGTGGCTGTAAAACCGACTGGTTGTGGGTTCGATCCCCACTCGAGGAGATGAAATATTTACTTAAATTTATATTTCCATTTCTTCGCTCTGGTGTCGAGGTTAAGCGCGGCGTTGAGTTCTGCCACTCAACACGCAATGCCTCCAGAACTCAGCAGAAAGTGGGGAACGGAGTGTCTTAACACTAGGTTTCCTCTGCCTACCCTGCTGTGTGCGGGATACAGCGTGAAGCTGATTTTTATTTAAAATTTTATTTAAATATTTTATATTTGGCTTTACAGAAACGCATATATTTTAAACTTTACGCATCTCTCTCATATAGTAAGGTGATCAGAAAGAACGCTGTCCCACTGTTCTACGCAGGTCTAATTTTTAATTTCATAATTAAAAAAAAATATTTTATATTCATACCTGTGACCAACTTTAGTTAAAGTAAATACAACAGTTTGTAGATCCTCAACCGCCACCACCATGTCGCCCCACAAGGACTTCTCCATTGAATACAGACTCAGCAAGCCTTCAAATGCACACAAGGGCCCGAGATCGGAAGTCAACACTTTAAACACTAAGTCAGAGGGCACGGAACAAAACCAGCAAAGCAAACCAGCCGTTAGTGTTGTTAACTGGAAAATTGACGTAAAATTAACAATATTCTTAATATTAATAATAATAGTTCTTAATAGTAATAACAAATAATCTTTTCATATAATATTTGGAATCAAAAAAAATTATAAAGTGATGTAATTTGTCCTTAGCGGAATTGAAACTGTATCTTTTTTGGCTAATCCGTGTGGATCAGTGTGCGCACAAATATACTATAGTAAAGTGAAAATATTTAAATAAAAATACTGTTTTCATTTATCTAATTGTAATCTGAAGGTCATAAATTATAATTGATTTTTTTCAACGTGCCTTGCCTTACATAGACGTGACGGCTGTTTGTTTATAATGAACAAAAAAATTGAGCTGTACAATTGAAGATATTTATTCATTTTCTATTTTTCATCTTGAAATTAATAACTTAAGACTATAAGAAAATATTAATTGTTTTAAAATATAGATTATATCTTACAATAACAATTTAAAAAATCTTACCGCCTGCGAAAAACATATATCCCGACGAGTTTGCAAGGCCGCGTTCTCTTTGGCCCAAGTCGGGGACTCGCATCTCAGTCTCAGAGCGGCGTGCGACACTCGAACCCAGCGCACTAAAGACTCTGTTGCCACTTTAAACTCATCTGTCACCATTTTTAACATTTCGAGTTTTTCTTCATTTACGTCTAAAAATAACGATCTTCATAAATAAAATGAATAAATCAGCTTCACGCTGTATCCCGCACACAGCAGGGTAGGCAGAGGGAACCTAGTGTTAAGACACTCCGTTCCCCACTTTCTGCCGAATTCTGGAAGCATTGCGTGTTGAGTGGCAGAACTCAACGCCGCGCTTTGCCTCGTCACCAGAGCGAAGAAATGGAAATATAAATTTAAGTAAATATTTCATCTCCTCCAGTGGGCATCGAACCCACAACCAGTCGATTTACAGTCACACTTTGTGGCAATTGAATTCAAGATAGATCTGGAAAATAGATCGGGAAAATATAAAATATTTCATAATCCACTGGGTGGGGATCAAAATTCCCAATAATCGCGTTTTGGCCGCCCTGCGCCATAATAGCCTCATCTATTATGTTATCTGAAAAAAAGGTAAAGAATATATGAAAAAGAGTTTACCTTCGCATCGATCAGTTAATTTAAGTACGTTGTCTATCACAATCGTCATAGCTGTTTCCACATCAGAGCCTACACTCTTTAAAAAAGCCAAGTTACTTTCTCGAGTAGCGGAATCTACCTGCCCGATGCTCGGGAGGGATATCGAATCTTTACCCAAATCGGTATTCTGAAAATAATTATTCTATAATTACCACTAAATATATAACATATACAATTTATGTTACATATTTCATATTTTGTTTTAGACAATACATTTTTATTTAAGAAAGTTTTAATTTAATTAAATATTACGAAAATATTTCGCAATCCAATGCAAGCTCAGAAATTTACAATTTTTTTTTTTTAAATTTAAGTTCGCAGAGCTATTTAACATAATACTACATATAATATGTAAAAAAACATTTTTAGAGATATACTTAAGCGTAATTTACGTTTAAAAATCAATAATTAAAATCGCTTTGCCGCCAGTATTATTAATTTAGCACTACAATACTGCATCATTAATTTTGAAAGATTATAATTCAATATTATTATCAAAAAATTGCTTTAAAACAAACACATTGATAAACTTGTAATAATAACCTTTGAAAAAATCTACATACAATAGCTGTTGTGATATAAGCATCTACTATAACAAAACTAAGTTATTCAAAAATCTTTCTACTATTTATATATAAATTTCCAAGAGGTGAAAGGTAATCTTTAGTGCTAATACCAAAATATATAAAAGAACAAAAAAGTGTCAAAGGATAATTAAGAACACTTAAGTAAAATTTTGTAAAGTACTACAGATATTATAGATAACTGTGTGTGGTGATTACAGGTTCAATTTTATATCAGAAAAATAATATCTCCCAATTTATAACCTAAATTCTCTAATATGAGCGACATGTAGAGAACTCTACACACTATACACTTCGCAAAATGCATAAAATAAAATTGCATATAGTAGACATAAATGATAACATGTTAATACAAAATCAACATCAACCAATATTAAAAAAAAAGTTAACACAAATCGTTTTTTAATATACCTTTTTTTTATCAATCCCACTGAGACTTTCCATAACACACCTATAAGACACTTGTTCCAACGACGCAGTACTTTTAAAATCGTGGCGCAAACTACCATGCCTTAGCCTTTTGGAATCGAATGAAAAACTGTGCACGTCATCCAGTTTAGGCTTTGTTGGTGAACGAACTGATCTGAAGGAATGATTGAGCCGATTTCTCTCCTCACTGTTGAAATAATCGTTGAAAAACTGTAGTTCACTCTTTGAGTCTTTGCTCTTGCAGTTCGATGAGAAAGAGCTCGATGGGAATATGGCACTGTCTACCATTGGTGATGTTTCCTTGGAGCTGGAGCTGGACGAAGCCTCGAATGTGTCGCAATCGGAATTATCAAATATGTTCAACTGTTCCGTTATACGAAGTACCATTGAAGCTACCTGTAATTTAGTAATATTTTTTTTTTTTTTATATATGTTCAAATTCAAGTTAAAAATTTTTAAGCACATCGTACAATCTTTTTTAATACTTCTCTTTAATAAAAATACACATATTTTTTTAACAAAAGTTTGTAGAAATACATACTTGATTTTCTGTATCATTGCGATTGCGTGTTGGCCAACCAACAATTGCCAAGGATTCTTCCACTACAGGTGGTTCCCACAACGCAAGCATACTTTTCACCTTCCCTTTAATAACTAAAAATAAAAAATATATATTAACAGTTAAAAAATATGACGGATATCTCCAAATTTTATGAAATAGTCATTGACCTCGAAAATACAAAAAAATAGGCTTAGACTACGATAAGAACAGAATTCTAAGTACCTAAGGAAAATAATGAAAAGAAGATAGGTTATCCTACTAAGTTGCTAGACAGTTTTACATGAAGGTAATAAACAGAACTTTGAACTGGTAACAAACTTTATAGTACCATACACAAACATAGCATATATTTAGGTAAAAAGAGTATACCTATATAGGGAGATAGATAAATATTAAAAAATAACAAATAACAACAAAATAATAATTAATAACAAATTAAACACCTAAAAATAATAAATAAATAATAAATATATATATAAATTTTACGTGCATACCTTCTGTACTATGTACTATTTCAGTTAATTGATTCGCCTGCAGCAAAACCACGAGTCTCTCCATACTTGTAACAATTTCATCTCGTAATCGTATTAAAGCCATAATGTTATCGTACTCAGCCTGTATTTTGTTAGCCGTGGCATAGTTTAATGCTGCTTTTGTGCTACTTATGTCCTTCACTTGTTGAACTAGTCTAAAATGGTGTATTATTATTTTAATCTTGATAATGATATAAAAAAAATATTTAAAATGTGATATGAAACCGCTCGCTGCCGTCGACTGGGCCGGTATGGAGTTGCTGGTATGAACCCACCCCCTCGTCGACGGCATATTTAAGATGTAGCAGCCGATGCTTGCCACTCATCAGGGCGATCGAATTATAATAATGTTTTTAAACATTTTTAAAGTGTTATTCCACACTTAGGAATTCTAAATAAGTATAATAATGTTATATATCTCGCCTGTACTTACCGTATGAGCCCACCAGAGAGTTCAGACTTCTGTGAATGCGCCGCGAAAGCACCAGCAGTGATGACGTCATGGAAACCCGTTTTGTTCAGTGTATCATTGTAAACCCACATCCGTTGTAAATGCAAGTTAATTGGTGCAAATTCTAAACTAGAATCATCTGTGAATTAATTAAGAAAAATTATTGTCATAATTATATTTTTTATATTAATTGTGACAATCTGATGCTATTTTCAATGCTTAACATTAGTCAGGTCTGTTAGTAATGTTTAATACAGAATATATTATGTAATTACAGATAACGAGGAGTATGCTGAGCCTTGCATTTGTTTAAGTGTCTCTAAAAGTAAAGTCAACAGCGAACATTGCATCCTCGTAATTTTCACTTATGTCTGATGTGTCTATTGAGTTCATAATGATCGTTCCGTTGTATCATTAGGAACAGTTCTGATGAGAGTTATGTTCTTGATTTTTTTTTCTTTTTTTACTTGTTGCTCAATGAATACTAACCTTATCTTTCACTTTTAATAAATCAAACACAAAAATAAAATAGCTGCTATCGGTACAAGAGGTATAGGCTGGTTGTCAAAAACAATTTAAACTGGTTTAGGTTGGACACGCCTAACACCCGACGACACAAGTGATTATATATAAACACTCGCAAGTCACAGCAAACCTCAGCTTAGACCTCGTAGCCCGTACACTAACGTGGTTAACTTAAAAATCGATAAATGAGTTATTAGTTAAAGTTAAATTTTAATAAAAGAACTGATAAATATAACATGAAAGTTACCTTTTTTGCTGCTAGCTTTAAAATATGCATGTTCGGCTTGATGCAAACACCTTTTAGAGTGGCTATAATGTTTTAAAAGCGATATATGAGTACTAGCCAGTTCTAGCTGTCGAGCTTGCCAATGACCATTTAAATCACCAACCGACAACAACTCTTCTAAAAGTTCTTTATCTCTTTGAATGTATATTTCTCTGAGGGCCAATAAAAAATTGTATAAAGTTCTATAATACTATACAGCATTTTACTAATATTATAAATGTAAAAGTTTGTGAGGATGGATGTTTGTTCCACTTACAAGCAAAAACTCCTGAACGGATTTGGACAGTACAGTAACATAGTATATACACAAGAATAACAAACACAATAGGCTACAATGTAAAGATTTTATATACGTAATTTCACTATAATTTAACAAGAAACTTAAGCGCGCGAAGCCGCGTTTGTGTGGCCAGTATATCTACATATAGACCATAAAAAATAAAACACATTTATGTATGAAGTACATTACAAAAATCTATTATCAAAAATACTTACAAAAGTTGCATTGGCATTTGGTAACACAATTTAGGTTCAGCCATTATCTCATGAACTGTTATATCACCACCGAGGCCTGAGTGGAACCTGTATGTAACTTGATGACTATTCACGAAATTCTGTTTCAATAGACTTCCGTATGACGGAAATTTTAATTTGAGGCCTAGTCTAGGGGGCAGAGACTGTGAACGACGGTGGCATAACACCTTTTGTGGAATATCAATACAGTTTCTATCGTTTGTGTGACTAGGGCTTGTTCCTATGTAGGAAGGTTCCAGACTCCAACCATTCATGGTCACAAAACCTACAGTTTTATTTTCACGCGTAACAAGAGCTACGCGCAATCTTTGGGCTTCCTGTTCGAATGAAAAAAATATTACTGAGTTTAAATATTACTATAATAGTAACAAGTGGCATAACTCCAAAACCTTAAAAGTGCATTGATTTACTTTAAATATTAATTTTTAATATAAAATATGATTAAAATTAGAGAATATTCGTGGCGTACAAGTGTGTGACTATACACGCGACTGGTTGTGGGTTCGACCCCACTCGAGGAAATGAAATATTTATTTAAATTTATATTTTTATTTCTTCGCTCTGGTGTCAAGGCAAAGCCCGGCGTTGAGTTCCGCCACTCAACACACAAGGACTCTAGATTTCGGCAGAAAATCGAGAACGTACTGTCTTAACATTAGGTTCCCTACGTCTACCCTGCTGTCTGCGGGATACAGCGTGAAGCTGATTAAAATTAAATTCCATGAGGCGCATAAAGCGCAACCAGAATTCGACGGCAACGGGGAACGAAAGTGTCTTAACACTAGGTCCCCAGGTTCCCTCTGCCTATTTTGTTATGTGTGGGACACAGCATTTAGCTAAAAAAAAATTATTATTTCTCTGTAAAGCTTTGAGCATAACAGTATTTGAATATGTGCATCCATCTGTCTGTCATTGGTACAAGCGCCTATAGCTACTGCAATAAAAAAAATACTGCTGAAATTCTATATAATAAACGTGTCTCTTATATAAAAATATACTATGGCTAAAATATATATTATTATAAAGTAGGTAGTAAGGTAGGTATATCATGATATCATAACTTAAAACCAGAACACTCACCTGTATAGTACTTAACTGCATGGAAGTAAATCCCATTGGCACTGCAGTTTCAGAGAACTTTTCTCTGACATCATACACAACTATGCTAACTGTAGCATTTCTTGCTAAACCATCACTTGCTCGAAATAATATTGTCTTAGAAAATGAAGGATTACTGCAATTCTAAAAATAATATATTTTATTAATATATTAAAAGTGTATTTTATTAGTTTTCCTTTTAATTATACTATACTTACTTCCACAATCTCTGTAGTTCCATACTTAATGCAAAGTCCTTTAGAGTACTTAACATAAATAACTATAAGTGGTGAAGGAGGGCGGCCATATGCATCACATAATAAGTTATCACAAGAAAGAGCCAACTCACATAATGGTACTTCATTCATATCTGTAAACATAAAAACACATAATTATGTATAATCAATACAATAAATAAACATCCAATAATCTAATATACTACAATTATAATTTGAATTTTTAAGTTAGGTCCACAATTTGCACAGAACATGCACATTTTTTAGAACTGTAACAGTCCATCTGTAGTATGCTTCTAACCAAACTTGAATTTTAAAATAATTTAATATATGATTATCAATTTCTTACCCAGCACTATTCCCTTTTGTAATCTATAGGTCGATATATCAGTGGTTGCCCTTATTCGGTTAAGTCTTTCCTTAAGTTCAACAATTTGTGTACTAATAGCATCAAATGGTGCCATCTCTATGGCCTTTAACCAAAGACTTCGCTCAGCTTCATGAAATGCTGCCATTCTGTAGCACACACCATTGTCCCACACTAAAGCAAATAATTTGTTAGAAGTTTTACAAATTTAAAATAATAAAAAAAAAATTGATATTTTATAATTTAAAAATTAATAAAAGTTGTAAATAATTATACCTATATGAAAAGGCCAGTATCCATTTTCATCCTGATTCTGGACCTTAATTTGGTGCTGACCTAAGATTATAACACCAACAGGCTCATGCCAAGGATCAGGTCCTTTTAGATAAAACAGAAGATTGCCTCTAAGTCGAAACCAACGTATACAACAACCTAAAAAAATTGTTTGTTATTATTTTATCCAATTTTTATTATTATTATATCCTATATTTAGGATATTAAGCCAATTTTCACATCATGCTTGTCTCTAGCACGCAAATAAGGGAGATGCGTAAAAATAACTATAAGGCTTTGTATAATTATTTTGAATTATTTACCTTCAGATCGGCGAAAAAATCCGTCTTGTTTTTCTTTCAGCACCATTACGCCTTCACGATCGAAATTGTGAGGAGTTTGAGAAGCTAATGCGGCTAGCTCTTGTTTATTAAATCTCATTTTTAAAATTACTAGATTACATTTGTTTTGCAACGATAAACAACACCCTTTTATATGTTAGTTACATATTAATATATTTTTATGGTTTAGTTTTAGTAATATAAAAAGAATTCGTAACATTACATGACTTTTGCTACAATATAATCAACTATGCCATTATGTATAGATATAATTAAAATGTAACTATTATGATAAATTAATATTTGTTAAAAGAAAATGTATTACATAGTACTTATCGAAATCACATATTTTTCAGAAGCAAAGCAAAGGCTTAAACGAACAAGTGACAGAGTCACAAACAGATCATGTATGACTTTGACATATGCCTTTGAAAAAATTTTATGACTAAAAAGGTAAAAAATGAATCCTATATATATATATTTTTCAATGTCATGTGTTTTTTCTTGATATATCAAGAACTATTTTGTTACAGTACAGTATATTTTACTGACATATGAATCTTCTTTAATTCTTTACATTTAATACAAATTACGTTGCTGCAGTGTTAGCCCTGCATTGTATTATTGCGGTACTTTATTAAGGGCAAAAAAATAGGTACACCAGTATATTATTTGAGGTAATATCTATGTAACTATGTATCAATAATAAGCGTCTAGTTCCACATCCCATGCAAATTTTCTTTATATGATTACAAAACAAAGAGCAGGGCTTAAGAAGAAGATAATTTAACTTAATAAAATTCAATGTTTAATTTCGAAGTTTTACTTTACATAAAGTACATATTAGATACATAAGATCCTTTTTTAGCTTATAATAGGCCGTTTACACGTTTGTGATGGATCGGCAAACACCCACAAGCTCCAAGCCTTCACAAACGTTTGGTTTCCATTTATACGCTTGTTATAGCGCGTTAGTATATTCCTAGCATGCAAGCATAACGTGGATGTTACAGTTATTTCACCTTCTGCGTTAGCATTGACGTATTTATATATTATAAAACAAAACAAAGCAAACTATATTTTCGGCAGAAAAACAATCAATTGCATTTTAATATTAGTTAGAAAAGCATGATAGAAGTAATACTTATATATTACTGTATTAAATATGAAAGAATTTGAAACATATTTATGATTTTAATTTGTCATTTATTCAAAATTAACAATGAATTAATATGCCAAGAATAATGTTTCATCATCATATACTAAGAATAATGTTTCATCATTATGTTTTCGCTTATTTACCATCCGTAATGTATAAATGTTTTTTTTATTTTTATTACTATTAGTAAGTAGTGCAATTTCTTATTACTTAGTTGTTTTAATCATTAAAACATCACATAGCAAATCACATTCGTTCAGCACGAACTCATGAGTGAGACTGAATATGCGCCAATTTGTAAACACGTTACTAGCGCTTCCCGGAATTTCCGTTTGATTTGTGTTCAAAAACCGATATTGGTCCGGATTAATAACAAGCTCTTGCAAGCTATCAGAAACCTTGAAACTATGACAAACGGCGTATTTACACGTTGGTGTTTGTAGATATTCGGTAAACTTTCGCAAACGTATAAACGGCTTATAAGCTTTATCAACATTTGTAAATCTCAATCGAAAAGTTTGGTAACTTCTTAAACAAATCTTTTTATATATCTCAAATATCAAGTTCAAATATTTACAAAAAAATAAAATATATTCAATTACTAGGGATTTTTTTCATAATAAAGGTACTAAACTAAGTCCTTGTGTGTAGGACTTCACGAATAGTACATTTTGGTCACGTGACCCAAGTACTAAATCGACCACAGACAAACTGTCTTTTCTATCCACGCCCGGCGGTAGCGGCTCATGTCCTCTGTTGAATTCTAATTTAGTATAAAATTTAATGTTAATAACGAAATCATGGACACCAGAAAGCTGACGGAAATATTGCGCGCTACAATTGATCCAAATCAGAGACAGCAAGCGGAAGAGCAACTCGCTCAGGTAAATTGCATATTGTCATCCACATGCTCGACAAATTTACAATGCGACCAATTTGCACAGTTCAATAATGACTATGTAATATCATTGTATTTATGTTTTCATAATTTTCTAGTATAAAAAGTTACCGTGCTGGTCTACTTCTCAAATACCTGTTTTCATATTTTAGAATAAAAATAATATTTGTTTTATTGTGCTTTACACATAACCTGGAAAAGTCTCTATTTGATATACTTTGCATTTGATATTTTATGAATATGTAGTAAAAACAAAAACTAACCGCACGCAAACTTTCCATATTTCTAACAACTTTATATTAGTTTACAAAGAATCTATAAATAGAATAACTATTCATACCATAAAGGAAATGAATTGTATCTTCAAGTAAATTTGATTTAAATGAACCTAATACTTAATTATTTTAATTAATTTCAGATCCATAAAATTATTGGATTTGCTCCTTCATTGCTTCAGAGTGTTATGTTACATGATGTTTCCATACCAATAAGACAAGCTGGTGTAGTTTATCTAAAAAACTTGGTGACATCAGGATGGCAAGAAAAAGAGGCAGAGGATGGAGAACCAATACCATTTAGTATTCATGAACAAGATCGTGCAATGATCAGGGATATGATTGTGGATGCTATTATTCAGGCACCTGATATTATAAGAGTACAACTGTGTGTTTGTCTCAAAACTATTATAAAAAATGATTTTCCAGCAAGATGGACACAAATTGTTGACAAAATACATATATACTTGCAAAATCATGAACCAAATAGTTGGATGGGTGCTCTTCTTTGCCTATATCAGTTAATCAAAAGTTATGAGTACCATGCTGCTGAAAAACGAGTTCCCCTTATTGAAGCGATGAACTTGTTGTTGCCTATGATGTACAACCTCATTGTCAATCTCCAAGCTGATCAGTCTGTTGAATCTGTGCTTATACAGAAACAAATACTCAAATGTTTTTATGGCTTAATAAAGGTAAAAAATATTGTATAAAAAGCATACATACTATATAGTATATAGCAAGGTAACCTAGGAAAACCTAGTGTTCAGATACTGTGTTCCCAATTTTTGATATATTACATATTAAGTGGTGGAACTCATTGCCAAACTTTATCTTCACAGCAAGTAAATGAAAATTATTCATTTAATATAAATTATTCCCTTGAATATGAATTGAATCCATATCTGTTTACTATTTCCCACACACTATTGCTGCACCACAATGTCTCTTTGTACAGTATAAGATAATTGTAAATCATTTCAATTTCACAGTACTTTTTACCCCTGGACTTGATCACTAAAGATATATTTACTAAATGGATGGAGGTACTGAGATTGGTTATGGAGCAACCTGTACCAGATCATACATTAGAAGTGGATGAAGATGAGCGCATGGAACTACCTTGGTGGAAATGCAAAAAATGGGCAGTGCACACCCTATACCGTTTATTTGAAAGGTATTATTTTTTTAGCTTCACTGTACCACACTGACCTCAAAAATAAAAGTTATAATATATAATTTGCTTATGAAATTTGTCTACTAACTAAAAATATCTTACCACATTTTATAATAAAAAAATCTTGTGCATATTATATAATGCAATTTTGCATTTAATTGTAGGTATGGAAGCCCAGTAAATGCAAGAGATGAATATGTTCAATTTGCCGAGTGGTACTTATCCACATTCACTGGAGGTATCTTGGAAGTACTGTTGAGAGTGCTGGATCAATATAGAAATAAAGTATATGTATCACCTAGAGTGTTGCAACAAACCATTAGCTACATTGACCAGTGGTATGTATAAATTCATTAATGTGAGCACAATATTTTACATTAATATTCAATTAATTAAATGAAAACGTTATAATACAAAAAAAAAAACAATTTGATTCAAATTACTGAAGAGATCTCAAGTTATTGTTAACTTGTATGAATATAACAATAACAACTGTTGAGCTCAGCAGAACTGCCATCCAATAGTAATTCAAAACCTAATACTTTATACACTTTTTGGAACAATATTAGCAAAAATTTAAAACTTGCTTAGATGCTCTACATGATTGTTTTATATATCAATGAAATATCTACTTTTTTTCTGTTTAGTGTCAGCCATGCACACTCTTGGAAGTTGCTGAAACCACATATGTTTGCAATTGTACAAGATGTCCTTTTCCCACTTATGTCTTATTCTGAGGCCGATGAAGAATTATGGTTTACCGATCCCCACGAATATATTCGTATTAAATTTGGTTAGTAGCAAACATATATTTTCTTTCTATTTTCAATTGTTTTCTATGCACATGTAAATATATAATATTACTATTTTTTTTAGATATATTTGAAGACTTTGTGTCACCTGTAACAGCAGCACAGACCTTACTCGTCTCCTGTTGTAAAAAACGAAAAGATATGCTAGAGCGTACAATGCACCTTTGCATGCAAATTTTAACAAGCCAAAGTGGGGAGTATGGGCCTCGGCAAAGAGATGGAGCGTTGCACATGGTGGGAACTTTGAATGACATCCTTATAAAGAAAAAATTCTACAAAGAAGAAATAGATTCTCTTCTCAGCCAATATGTTTTCCCACAATTTCACAACCAACTGGGCTATATGAGAGCCAGAGCCTGCTGGGTTCTGCATTGCTTTGCTAGTGTGCGCTTTAAGAGTGAACCCCTATTGATTGAAGCAGTCCGTCTTACAGTTAATGCTCTTCTCACTGACACGGAATTGCCAGTTAAAGTAGAAGCAGCAATTGCTTTGCAAATGCTACTAACATCCCAGGAGAAAGTCCATAAACTTTTAGAACCACAAGTCAAACCGGTTACCACAGAACTGCTTCAAGTAATACGTGAAACTGAAAATGATAATATTGCAAATGTATTGCAAAAAATTGTACCATTGTATACTGAACAGTTAATGCCCATGGCATACGAAATAACAGATCACTTAGCGACAACATTTAGCAAAGTAATAGAGACCGACTCTGGAACAGACGAAAAGGCCATTACCGCCATGGGTCTCCTTAACACCATGCAGACAGTGCTAAATGTCATGGAGGACAATCCTGAAATAATGGCGCAACTCGAAAAGACTGTTTTGCGTGTTGTGGGACATATTCTGCATCACAATATCATAGGTACATATGATATAATTACCTAAATATTAATATCAATATATTTACAGTATTGATATTTATATTTTTTATATTATATCTGTAACACAATATAAATAATAAAATAAAATAATTTCAGAATATTATGAAGAAGCGATGACTTTATTATGTAATTTAACTGCCAAAACAATATCAGAAGACATGTGGAAAGTTCTAGAAATGTTGTACCAGGTGTTCGAAAAGGAAGGCTTTGACTACTTCACAGATATGATGCCAGTTCTTCACAATTACATAACAGTAGACACCAATGCATTCCTGTCTAATGAAAATCACATTTTAGCAATGTTTAATATGGCCAAAGTGGTAAGCTTTATTTGTTTATAATTTTTTTTGTCAAAATGCGCATAGCGAAGTTTTCATTATCTACCAAACAAATAAATAATTCCATTTTTTTACAATCTTAGTTAAAAATATATCTATATATATATTTATATATAGATATATTTTTTTTAAAAATATAAAAATATTTCTATATATATATTTATATTTTATATTTATAAAACTGAATGTGCAAGGCGAAAAATTCTAGAGAGCGCAACATCACCATTGTTTATGCTTTATGCATGCATATTAGAAATGTTGATCTTTCACACTGGCATTGTGCTTAATGCCCCAGAGATAACCAGGGCACTTATATCTGAAATAATAATTTTCAACAATTATTTATACCATATAAATCAACCTTTAACCCTACTATTGATACTGAACTTAAACAATATTTTAATAAAATATTTAATGAATAATTAACTATATTTTTTATATTTCACAAAAATATTTTTTATTTCATTATCATACGATATATAAAACGAGTGCAAAGCATAGATGCCTAGCGATTGTCAAGAAATTTGTTATATTATTAATTTAATGCGTCTATATCATATTTGTGTAACTAACATACCTGAAATAAATACAAATTTGTATGTGTTTTTACTAATTAAATCGCCCAGTCAAATACTAATTGATAGTCTAAGAAAATATTTCTTAGCAAAATATTAATATAAAACATATACTTTTTAATGTTATTTCTACGAATTTTTAATGGTTACGATATGACACGATAAATAATACGATAGTTGTCGGTTTGATTGTTATTAAGGAGAATGTTTATATTCTAATTCTTTTCATTTTTTGATCTGGAAGACTAAGCTCAAAATTATAACTATTTGCTTACCATGGTAAATGTGAGAAATCCGTAAAGATATAAAAAAATGTAATAACATGTACACAATACTTAAATACTGAGTTTTGTTCATGTCGAGTTAATTGCGATATTGTACTTTGGACTTCAAGAAATAAAAATCTATGCTGCTATATAAAAATTTACCAGCATATTAATAGAAAAAAATTGTAGTTTGCCACTTCCAAAGTAAAATTCCTCAAGGAACTTGCTTACCACATTTTCATTTATATTCTGTATTTTTCACCCTGTAATGGAAGTTTAGATAGATTATTATGTATTTATAATTCAGACACTACTTTTCTTAAATCATATCAGTTAGAATACTGTTATTAAATATCATTTATTACATTTTAAACAAATATTAGTGGTAGAGTGTCTTAATACTAGACCCCCTCTGCCTACTCTGTTACATGCGGGATGCAGGATAAAGCTGGAAAAAAACTAAATACATTTTTTTAATAACCTATGCATTAAGATGCCGCTGGTGAAATATCTTATGATAATGTTGTATATTGTAATCAATGGCTGGCGTCCTCTTTGATTCAGTTTTTATTTTGATATATATTAGAGTTTATAATTCAAGTTTATTTTATATATAAATATTTTTAAATACTAATAGTAGTTTTTATTCTTGACTAGGTGCTTAATTCTGATGCAGAAGATGAGTCCGAGGTATATGCAGCAAAGCTTCTTGAAGTTATAGTGTTACAGTGTTCAGGCAAAATAGATAATTGTCTACCCTCATTTGTTGAATTAGTTCTTAGTAGATTAACCAGAAAAGTTAAAACATCAGAACTTAGGACTATGTTGTTACAGGTAAAAGTTTTAGATTATTTAATAAAAATTTAATTATATTTCACAAAAAATCTTTGAATATATGAAAATAGAAACAGTATATGTTTTAGGGTTCTGTACCTCAAATGGTAAAAACGGAATCCTTAAGACTATCTCGTAATTATTTATATCAAATTGAAATTAATATCAAATATTTAGATCTATAGATCTATAAAATTAAGCTTCTAAATCAGCGCAATCAAAAGATACGAGCATTTACGCATCACATTTGTTGCATTTTGTATGAAATTAGTCAAGTAATCAAAACCTATAGGGGTACTTCCCACAGGTCGGTAGTTATGAAATTCGATACAAAGTGGAAACTTACAATACAATTTATAAGTATTTCATAGAAAAAAAATATTACAAATTTATATTTGTATTTCCATTACAAACAAAATGAGCCCATACAAGTTGAAATTGGTACGGGTGTCACGGTGGGCGAGTCTGACTTGCACTTAACCGGTTTCTTTATTTTCAGTCTTAATTATTTTTATTTTTTATCTATAGGTATTAATTGCAGTCTTATATTGCAATCCTCACCTATTATTCACAATTCTCGACAAACTACAAGAGTCTGTACCCAATGCATCAATCACACAACATTTTATTAAACAATGGATACATGATACCGATTGCTTTATGGGGTAAGACATGATTATTTAAAAAAATATATTATAATTTATTTCTTTTTATTCTATATTTTAATAATTTACTTAATATTTACATAAATGATTGACATAAAAAATGTATTTTGCTTTAGACTGCATGATAGAAAATTATGCGTACTGGGTATCTGCACTCTGTTGGAGATGGGTCCTCAAAGACCGAACTTAGAAGAAATACTACCTAAACTCCTGCCTTCATGTCTGGTTTTGTTCGATGGATTGAAACGTGCATACGAAGCGAGAGCCGAAGCTGACGAAGACACGTCATCAGAAGAAGATTCGGGCGATGAAGATGAAGGTAAGTCAAAGATAGTACAAGTCACTTTGCTGAAATCGCTGTTGTATGGAGAAAACACGTAAGATATATAGACTTCATGTAGAATACAAAAAAAAACAGCTTCATGCTGTTTCCCGCACACTGCAAGGTAGAGGGAACCTAGTGTTAAGACACTCCGTTCCCCACTTTC
The DNA here is from genome assembly GCA_018249695.1 of Heliconius erato demophoon. Lineage (NCBI taxonomy): Eukaryota > Metazoa > Arthropoda > Insecta > Lepidoptera > Nymphalidae > Heliconius > Heliconius erato. The sequence continues at coordinate 59,964 of DWQW01000089.1, read as the reverse complement.
TGCTGAATTCTGGAGGCATTGCGTGTTGAGTGGCAGAACTCACCGCCGCGCTTGTCCTCGACACCAGAGCGAAGAAATGGAAATATAAATTTAAGTAAGTATTTCATGTAGAATACAACTTTTACTTATGAACAAAATGAGCGGTTTTTACCATAGCTATTATTGGTTATTGAACAACTACGACGTGAAAATTGTGGATAACATTTGTCAACCAGAAATGGCTGAATTTTTGTATTTTAATTAAATAATATAATTACAGAGGTGCTCTCTAGTGACGATGACGATATTGACCAGATGAATAATGAATATCTAGAAAACCTGGCAAGACTAGCGACTAAAAATAGTGCCCAACAAGGCATCAATCTAAGCGCAAAAATTGAAGAATACGAAAGTGATGAAGTGAGTTACAATTTTAATTATACAAAATTAATTTTTGTAATATAATTTTCTGATACATTTATAATTTTATATTATTTCATTTAAATGCTATTAATATAACAAAATTTATGTAACGCGTGTAGGATGATGATGATTTTGAACCAGACGAGACTGCCATCGAATGTTACACAACACCACTCGATGAAAAGGATTGCCCAGTCGACGAATACATTAAATTTAAAAACACATTGTCAGGTAAGTGTACTGAGTAAATAATATATATATATTTGATTATATTGGCATTTACTTACTAATAACAATTTTTTTATATTTTTTCAGCTTTATCAAGTAGTGAGCCAGGACTATATCACGCGTTGACCAGTGTGTTGTCAGAGGAGCAACAAAAGCAATTGAATGCCGTGTTTATATTAGCAGACCAACGGAAAGCGCAACAAGATAGTAAACGGATTGAACAAAGCGGCGGTATGTTTATTATATAACGATTATGTCAGCCATTCCTTGCCGAAATGTACTAATTTCAGTTTTTAGGGAAAAAAAATAATTTCAGTGTAAATGCACTTGGTATAGCCATAGATTATTGTTAAAATTTTCAAACAAACGAAATTCTGCTTTTGACCAGAGAAAAATAAATAATTTATTTCAGAGTACATTTTGATAACTCCATGCTTCTAATACAAATTGTTGCAATGATACAATCAATTCAAGTGAATTTACAGAATAAAAGTTATAATAAGTTGGCCACCCCCAGTTTAATTGCCATAGAATAAAGTATTTGTGAAGTTAAATTAATCATTATTAAGATTTATTCTTAATTTTGTATATTTTAAGGCCCCACTCATTACCCTACTTAACTAATTAGATATTTTCAATATCTTCTATCATCATTCGCAGGTTGTATTTATATTTGAATTATTAAATTTATTTTAATTTGTTAGTGGTTCATAAAATAATATTATTCCCATATAATATTGGTGATTGAGACTCATAAAAATTTGGATAATAAATGTATTGTGTTATGGAAAAGTTATAATAAAAATAAGTAACATAATTAATAACTTTGTGTAGTGAACAGCCCATATAGTAAAAATGTATATTGTTTGTAATTTCATGTAACAAGTGCAATTTTAAAAAATTATGTTGGTGTTTCGTTCATAATAAATGTGATAAGTTTTTCGAAACATTACGTATCGTGTGGGGGTACTAAACGCCGCATTTTGTCTTTCTACCAGTGCAGGAAATCGAAAATTATTTATTCCCCAATTAAAAAAACAATCCGACTATATTATATTTATTACTTATATGTAATTCTCTATTGTTGCAGGTTATTCATTCACTGTTCCTGCACAAGTACCTACGACCTTCAAATTTGGTTCATAATTGTTTTCTTATCAATGAAATATATTATTTACATAAATTTGTGAAAATCTATTAAAATTTAGAAAATGCATTGATAATTAATTCTGTTAATGAATTCAATTTTTGTAAAAGCTCTCGAAACAGAACATTTGTTTAATAATTGTACAATCATTGAGTCTCTTTTTGTATGGCCCAAGAGCATATTTTAACGGTATAGCTTTTAGTTTATAGATGTGTTTGTATTTTATAAAAATGCAACTGATTCTAACTATACATGCAGCTGCTTTAGTTATCATTAAATATTTTCTACAACAATTCTATTATGTCTTCTTTAATTAAAAACATAAAAACATATTTTTCTTAACTCGTTATGTTTTGTCCTTTAACAAATATATTTAAAGCAACCAAAACATATAACTTGCAATTTTTTTTTCTCACAGTGCATATAATTGTTAACTAATGACTATTACTATGGCTTTAGCATAATTATATAATTTATTAGTATTCAAAAGTATAGCAAAATTAAGGAAATGTTTATAGGTAAAAATATGACACCTCTGAACCTGTTTGTAGAATATATTGAGATGTAATGTGGAATTATATTTTCCTAATACCTTAATTCTAAAGATGGTTAAATCATGTCACCAATTTTAATAAGTCACATATTGGTAAAAAAATTATGCCTTTGATTTGTACTAATGTTATCTTATGTGATAGTGTAATAATGGCTATTAAGGATTTATAATATATAAAAACGAGGCAACATAAAATGTTGAATATTCTTTATATGTATATTTATATTAAACTGTTTTTTTTTCATACATATATTGACAGTACAACATCAAACTGTTACTAGAAATATACATGAAAAATTAGCTTGTAAACTTGTGTTAAGATTGCTAATGTAAGTAAGTATGTATATTTATGCGAGTCCAATATTTTTAAAATTTGCATTTCTCATGTACGACAAACGTATTGGTACTTGTTTACAATAAAATAAAATCTTATATTTTGCTTTATAATACGAGTATCAAAGTCAATTTACATAGCACATTCAATTTCCTAACACAGGTGAATGAATACTAAAAAAATATATGCACTTATCCCTTACCAAGAAGTAATGTTAAAATCATAATAACTTAATATATATCCAAATAAAATATTAATAAGTAGAAATTACACCAAATGGTGATGCTATTATTGGTGGTAACTATTTCATGGGATGTGTCAGTTAGATGTGTCATGTCATCAACATTTTATTTAGATGATTGGTAAGCTTTTATATTTATTATTGTTAAACAAATGAAATTGAATTTTGGATAATAATAACTATATTCACTTTTGTGTGACTAATCTATCAATAGCCATTATGAGAAATTCTATAATTACGCATGTTGAACATCTAATATTTACCTATATTTATTCATTTTTAGATAACCGAGTTGAAAATTATTAAGTTTAAAGAATTTATTTTTCAATATTAAAAATATTTTTGTTCTTCATTACCATTGTTGATACTCTAAGGGTATTTTTGTTTAAAGAAAAAATAAATTGTTTAGATACGATAATATCAAACTATAAGACATATTAAAAATATTTGCTGCTATTCTTTTTTTTTATAGAAAATGTTTGGAACTAATTAACTTACTTTTTTAAGACACCCATATGTGACTGACGGAAGAAGTGCGTAAATTTATTTATTTTCTTTAACGAACTAGATCAAAATTATTTCTACATTTATTTCAATATTAAATAACTGACATCAGTATACATAATTTACTTAGTTATAGCCACAACTTTTTCCTGTTATCACTTATACTTTCAGTTATGTTTCTTAATTGATATTGAAATTGCGTTTAATATGTTCATATTTGGATCCAGTGAAACAATGATATGATAGTAGTTGAATTGAATTAGCGTCTCACTGCAACTTATTATTGAACCTGTTCTATGTACGTATCTTTAGAATTTGATATATGTATGTGTATTCATATATAAAGAATGTTTTGAAATAAATATTCTATCAAACTGCTGGATTTAGTGAAATTTACATTTTACCAACACAAATTAAGAAAGTGGAAACCCATATACGAGAATTATATAAAACGAGATTTTAATGATCACATTGTGATAGTTTATAACAGCACTACATTCAAAATAAAATCATAATCGTCTGTTTGTAAATGTGATGGGTTTTTGGGTTCATTGCCTAACCGCTGAAATTATGATATTTAAATTATTTTTATTTTTACCACTTAATAGACAAAACACGGCGTTGTGTTTCACCCAATTGAGCGGAAATGTACTGTTCTATCGCTTGCCATATGGAAAAAAATATGAACCTGTCGTTTTTCATTACATTGCAGCAAATAGTAACCAAAACGTTATATGAAGTTATAATCGTTAGTTCGTGTTTATTTTCTTAATTTTTATTTCAATTTTCTTAATTTTTATTAATGGACTGTGCGACGCAAAGAAGAATAATGTCTTCCCATGTGGCGTTGCAGAGATAGATCATTCGGTTTTTTGATGATTCTTACATCAATCTATTCGTAATAAAGTATACAACAAAGTCGTGGCCGTAATGAAGTGAGGGTTTTTGAACTTTTGTGCATTGTTCACTTGAAAAGAAAATATTCATAAGTAAGAAATAAATCTAAAATACAGCTAACTTCAGGGCGGCCACGACATGTTGGCCGTACTGTACTTCTATATTTTAGTATTTATTATACGGAAAGCAGCCTACTGCTAAGTGGTATTACCGCGGACTGCGAATGCAAAGGTCGGGTTCCAATTCCCACGATATTACCGTTTGGTCCATTGTTCAAATTCAATCTTCCCAAGGAAGGTTTATTGGACCTCAGTTTTGAGTGACGGAAGTGCATGCTCTATCTCAACGGAGGACGCAGTCGTCTTGCTGCTCTTGCACCACCATTGCTTTATCTTCCCTAATATTTCTTGTTATCAATTTATAATTAGTTTAATTTGATATTTAACATGAAACCAGCGTTATCAAAATATATATATAGTATTTTTTTTAATATAATAATAACAATTTTCTCTACTTATTCGGTTTATTTTGATTATTTAGGCTTATATTTTCTTACCAATCCTATTGAAAACTGAAAATAATTACATAAATATATTTAATAAATATTCGCATAGTTCAAGCGGGCGAAGCCGCGTCCGTGTCCGCTAGTATTTATATAATTCGATAATGTTTTAGTTTGTCATAAAATTAACGAAAATGTATTATTTTGTTATTAAATTGAAAACATTCAATATAAGTGTCTAAAGACATTTTATCTTATGATAAAGGTGGAGGACAAAAATTTTGACCCAATTCATAAATTTTACCACAACTTTATATATTGACAACTCGTACTATATTTTCAATATATTGATCAAATGTATAACATAAAATCTTAAGGTTAAATCTTTAAATCTTACGAAGTGAAAAATGAAAAGATGCAACAACAAAATTATACAAATATGGTTTATTTAAAACAGTAAATTAAAAAAAAACCAACACCATATCGTTACTATACCATTTCCTATTTAATAAAGGAAAAGTGAACATATAGAACAAGTAAATACATAATATCATTACAGGATTCCATATTATATGTAACAAATATCTGGTATCCGACTAGATACTAGATAATTGTTCAATACCTGTTAACCAATTATGTCAAACGTGTTACTCTAATCACAGCATGAATGCGGGAGATATTTATATCTATTTCAACCTCTTAGCCAATATCTTTAATATGTAATGTAGATAAAAAATATGGTATTAAATTAGTAACATTTTTTAACAGCTTCACACTATATCCTGCACACTGCAGGGTCAGGGAATCTAGTGTTAAGACACTCCGTTCCCTACTTTCTGCTGAATCTGGAGGCATTGCATGATGAGTGGCAGAACTCAATGCAGCATTTGTCCTCAACACCAGAGCGAACATAACAATTAGTAACATCATTTAAAAATATTGAAAACAAGGACAACAAAAGGATTCACATTATAAATCAATATAATTGCAATTTTAATATTTAATAAATGTGAGATTCTTCGTTATATATACCAAAAACAAGTTAGTATTAAAAAGAACTGCTACATTGATAATTTAAGTGACTTAAATATTCATAAAATACCAACACCAACAAGACATGGGGATTATATAAAACATTTTTTTTTAAATAATAAGAATATTAAAGTTTTTCTCAATATCCTTAATAAAACATATTTTTAAAGATGTAAAGTATTCTACTACATTAAATTATAATATAATACCATTTCATCATTTAAAATATATAAAAATAATTACTTTTGAAACAAAATGTAAAATACAAATACAATAGAACAAATGTAAGATATACATCTATATATCTAAGTAGTTATCACATTAATTAGTCCTGTAATCTGCCTTTGAGGAGAAAAACAGTAACTATATAGTAGCTATACTAGGCCATTACCTCTGAATAAAGCATAAACAATAAACACCCTGAATTTTAATGATATTTGTAACAATTCTTAGTTGTAATTCTACAAAGTACAGTTATATTAAATTTAATTACACAAAAATTGACTCATTAAATTGCTATTCTCCTGAGATAATCATGTCGATATCTTCTTTTGTCTTGGAGCTGGCCTACTTTTGAAGATATATCACATTCTCTACATAAGCCACAAAAGTTACTAGTTATGATGTGAAAAGGACTTCGGTAGTATAATTGAGGATCTTTCAAATTTCTATTGTATTTATGACATCTTATATGTAAAATTAATTCAAGCAACGTAAGCATTACACAAATCAAACTGGGGAAAAACATCAAAGTAGGTATAAATAAAAATAATCTAGGGCTTGTAGTATTTGCTCCATCTAAAATTTTTGCTTTTAAGTCCTGGAATTTTTTTGTCTTGCTCATATAACCATCAGGAAATTTTGCAAATTTTTTGTTTTTTCGTAACTTCTTTCCTGCGTATATTGAAGGAATTTTATGTATCACTGTTGGCTCTCCTGTTTCTTCGTTAATATTGTAGGTAATAATTTCACCGGTCTCGGTATCACAACAAAATCTTTTTAATTTTGCCATTGAACTTTTAATTATCTACTTTATTTTCCTCAAAATGATGCAAACTTTCAACAGCATGCACGCAATCTGCAACCGTAATCCGTATAAGAATTTATGACTGTCATAAGAGGCGGAAATAAGATATTTGCACTAGAAAACACTTATATAATCGTGAAACACACCAGTTTTACAATGGTTTTACAAAATTGTTATTTTACAAACAATATATAAATCATAAACGTATAACTCCATGGATGATGGAATACGATGTCGCCATCTTATAATGAAGATGTCAGATGAATCGATTTTATTAATGATGACATCGATTCTTGGTTATGAACAAAATTGTACTTGAATAAAAAAAACGGTGAAGTGTTATTTAGGCTTCCCTGCCGAGGATTCCGTACGAAGTACAACTTATAGAACTAAATTTCATGGGCGTATGCATACATTTTGTACGAAATGAACTACAATTATAAGATTGTGATGATATTTTTGTATGAAATTTAACTATAAATTTTATATTGTGTTAAATTAATAAATATTTTACTTTGTTAAATTTTATTTCCTACAAAACGTAGCAGAAACTATGCATAATTGCTCGTGTCTATTGATTGCGTACACTTTAAAGCTTGATTTTAATACTTGTGCATGACCATTCAAACTTGATTTCATTTTTTTCTGTTTGGCTATTATACAACGTGAAAGTTCAAATTGCTAAAGATAGACTTATATAATTTAAAAACTTCTTACCAGTCAATAACTTTTTAAATAAGACAATTGTGGGTTTATCCTATCTATTTTGCTAGATACCGTACGGTACCTTTAAGACTATAGTATCATAGATAATATATTATCGATGTAATAATATTGTCTATTCTATGGGCATTGGGCTACTCTATTCCCTAGATATGGAGGTTTGATCGGTAATGTCACGTTGAATTAAAAACCAATTACATCGTTTTTAATTACTTAAAATCAATATATTTACCGTCGGTCAGTAGATATATGTATCAATTTGATGCTCCTTAATATAATAAATACATAATATAGTCTTAGTGCCAATGTAATGTTATATTAGACAACACCCAACTAATATTTCGGTAAATTTTGCTTCATAATATCTTCAGAGTAATGTTTGGTAAAAAAATGCAATATTGATTACGAGGCGCTAAGTGCCCAAGAAAGAATAAAATAAATGAATTTAAAAAATATGTTTAATGTCTTAGAGGACGTTAAGGGATGTGATATTATGATCATTTTAGTTTTGTGATATGAAATATAAATGCTATTTGTATGATACGATAGTGTAATAATATATTATTCATAGAATGGTCCATCGCTTGATCCATCTCCAAAGTCAAAGAAATGTTCTATAATTCTGTGTAGTAGATTTTTTTTTAACTTATGATACCAGGTTTAAATGGAAACATTTGTGCAGATGCAATACACAATACAAGCTTGCGTTTTTAAGGTTACAAATTGCTTTTTGTTTCTATGTAATAGGGTAGGCTTACATTTTCTAACTCATCCTTGTGTTATAAATTATATCATATTCAGAATACTTGTTTATTATTGTGTTTTAATACATTATATAGAACAAATATAAAAAATAACATATTTTCACTTTGCATATTGAAATTTGTTTCTATGTATATGACTTGTTTAAAAATTAAAGCAAAAACTGTTTTACTTCCCATAATCAGTTTGTAAGGGATACTTGAAAGAATAAACAAAAAAAAAAATATTGCTAAAAAAGTAAATACATAGAAAAAAGTGGTATTTTCCAATTTAGATAGTTATTATAAAACATGATTTGTATATCTTACACATTTGTTTGCCTACTATACATATCAATTTCATATTTTATTGTCAATGTGCTACTTGGACCATAATCATATATAAACTGAAATCTAAGTTGTTATTTTTTTATATTTCACTAAAATGAATTGGTTTTTGAAACCCCTTTAATTCACATATTAAGATTACAGGGGAAAGGTGATCATAACTAATTTGTATCTGACTACTTATGATGGAGAATGATAATACAAGAACATATTATATGTATGTAATATTATGTTTATACATTGTGTTTTCAGATATTGCTGTAAATTGTGATCATAGAAGACATGGGAAAAGAGTAAGTTGTACATCTAATAATTCTATGTTCACATATTAAACTTGGGTTACTGATACAAAAAAAAATTGCACAACATAACAGCATTTTATAAGTAACATAATAAACAATCCTCAAATTATTGTTTATTTGACTGTAATCAAATATTTATATGAGGCTGTTGCAAAACAGTGGTCCACCATCGTACTGTAAACATGACTTTGACTCTCACTTTGGAAAATCATATTTTTTTCCTTACTTTGGTAACAATATAAAGCTTGGTATTTTGTTTCGAACCTCAATATGCAATGTCTCAAAGGCTGTGTGGTATATGGGAATTAGAGTGCCCTTAAAATAAGTTTCCTTTGCCTAGTCTACTATAATATATAGGATAACAGAATGAGTTAATATCTTATAGTTGTATAAAAAAATGTTATTTTATATCATGTATATTTGTTCTGTTTTTAATCTGATAATTTAAAAAAAATATGAATCACTAAGTGATTTTACTTTTTGAAGTCCATATATTTGCTCACATCAATAATTTTATAAAGTAGTCTATTTTTGCATATATGTATATAAACTTTTTGTTATATTGACTTTATCATTGTCAGTTGTGATACAACTACTCAGATACTGAATAGAAAATACTTGTCATTTATAAAATCTAAATATGTAAATGTTGTGTTCTTTATATACCTTCAAATATTATCATCATGAGCTATATAAATTACTCTTTAGATTTATCCATAGAGCTTACCCAAAACAATACAAAAAACCGGTATGTTACAGTCACAATATAAATTCGTAATGATGTTGAGTTGTATTTTATTTGTTTACAATGTTACAGAATTATACAATGTTTTATAAGCAAAAGCAAGAAAGGAGAGAATTTTAAACAAAACATTGTGAGTATGCCTTGTGTTTTTTTTTTTTGTTTCAGTAAGACACATGATTTAGAGAAATCTTTAAATGGAGACAGTCAAGATGACGAGAGTAAGAAAAAGAAAAGAAGTAAAAAACATAAGAAGCATAAAAAATCTACGTGGGAGGAGCATGAGGAAAAAACAAACAAGAAAAGAAAAAAAGCTAAAAAAGAAAAATATAAAAGCCCAAAACAAGAAAGTGAAACATCATTGTCTGATGTAGAGGAGCTAATTAAGAAATCGAGGCGATGTAAAACCACCGCTAAAACGTCCTCGTCGTTAGATACTCCTTTAATTGATACTTTAAAGGTGACTAATCCTAAGAATGGAAGCGATCATCTTATAGAATCACGTAGCAGTAGTCGTAACACGCACACAAGACCAGTGGATACACTGGAAATAGTATCGTCCAATTCTGAAGCAGAAAATTACCAAGATGATTGTGCCAGTCCTGAGATAACCATCATCGAAGACGACCTGAATCTTGAGGATTTAATGAAACAAAAGGAGTTAATACAAGCTCGCTTGGTTGCGTATGATTCAGAGAATAGCGAAGATGATTATGCTGTAAAGCTTTCGAAGGAGGACATTCACTGTGTAGGTAGTGAAATGAGGAGCCCGAGTTACAGGAAAGAAAAACGAGATTATGATAATGAACACAAAAGAAGTAGTAGACATAAATTAGGCAAGGAACGATCTTCAGAGAAAGAAAAACATAAGTCCAAACGTCATGAAGAAGATTTAAGAGTGACTATTAATCGAGAAAGTAAAAAAGAATTTGATAAAAAAATTGAAGAAAAAGAATATCGGGAACGCAAAGAACGCGAACGACGTAAAGCTGAATTTGACAGAGATAAAGAACGGGAACGGGAAAAAGAAAGAGAACGCGAACGAGAAAAAGACAGAGATAAAATAAGAGAACGGAACAAGGAGAGAGAACGTGAGAGAGACAGGGAGCGGGACAGGGAGAGAGAACGTGACAGAGACAAGGATCGGTTGAAACGAGACAGGGATCGCGAGCGAGATAGAGATAGGGAGCACCGCACCTCCGAATTGCGACGTCGAGACAGGGATCACGGCAGGCGATCGAGGGATCGCTCCTCAATCGCACGACGCGACAGGCGGCACTCTGACCGCGAACGTAGGTCACGCGACCGCAGCAAGGACAGGCACGCGGCTCGCTCCAGGGATAAAAACCATAAATCTGACGAAAAAGATAAAAGAAAGGTGCGTCCTTATAAACTGTGTCTTAATATATTATGATATTTGGTTAACTAGGCATGATGACAGGTATCTTTATATACGATATTGAATTTCATTTTAAATTATAATATTTTTCTCAACATTATAGAACAGTTCCTAAAAATCTATTATCATGCCTTTCTTGTATATGTGTGGAGGCTGTTACTGAAGTACCGTTATTATGTCTTTAAACTTCGCTATGTATTGTATAAATATTACATTACCTTATTGTCAATAATGGTTAAGGCGATAAAGGTGATTTTAGTTTCTGACTTCATCTATTATATACCGTGAGTGTGAGACGCATTTACATAAAGATAATGAAACAAAATTGTATATCTCCTTTTTTTTATAGAATTCAACCCAAGAGGCCCAGTCTCAAGAAGTTGCTAGTTCTAGTGATGAAGAACTTGATATATCTATTAACACAGACGACGAGGAGGAAACGGAAGAACAAATAATTGAAAAAAGACGAAAGCAAAGAGAGCAACTTTTAAAGGTAAACATTTTGTTTCTGTGTTATTACAACGTATTTGCGTATGTTTTTTTTGTATTTGATAACTAAAGTTTATTTTATGCTGGTGGTGAAATGATTTTGTACATTGTCAAATATATGAAACTTAACAATATTTAAAAACAATAGGTATTTTTCTTATGAAATAAATACGCGTGTAACTGTAAACGCGAAAGGTTGTGGGTTCAATTCCCACTCAAGGAAATGAAATATTAAATATTTTCATTTTCTTCGCTCTGAAGCTGTCAAAGCAAAGCGCGGCGTTGAGTTCCGCCATTCAATACGCAGTGCCTCCAGAATTCGGCTAAAACGAGAAGCAGTGTATCTTAACATTAGGCTCCCTCTGCCTAACCTTCTACATGCATAGCCTGATACATGCACAGCGTGAAGCTGAAAAAAAATATGCTGACATATACTATTAATCTTATTTCACCACTGACGTATTATTAATATTAAAGTAAGAAATAAATATTATAGATATTATAGATACTAAGTAAATTAATAGGATATTTAAATGTTATATTAAAATTAACCTATGTAGATAGTTAGGTACATTATTGGTAATATAATATATATTGATTATCATAGACAACAATTGTAATATTTTTACTGTATATTATATTATTATTATATATTCACATTATTTTATTTATTACTTATTTAACTTAATATAATTATTATATAATATAAATATAGATACTTAAATATTTGTTTTAAGGTTCTGTGCCTTAAACTTGATATTGTAAGCTCATCTTGGCCACCCCTTATTGTGTGTATGTGTTTAATTCGATGTAAAAGTATAAATCATCTCAGTTAAAATTAAAAATGTTAAACTACATACTTACAACAGAAATAACCATAGTAGCAACGAGATCAACGAACACTATGGGTAAGCGATGAACTATCGAGAGAGGAAATCTGTTGTTTATGCATTTGATATAAATAAAGAGGTCACTTTACAGAGGCTAGGGTGTAGTAACAGTGCTCACGCGGAGACTAATGACACCAACGCCGCCACAAACGTAAGGAATACTGACACTAAAGCGGCCGAAGTTGAAGTCGTCAAAACCCAAACGCACAAGTCGGACCATGATGTCGATATGAAGTCAGATAAAATCGCGGGACTGGTGAAGAATGTGGAAATTGAGTCCAAAGCAAAGCTGGACAAGTCGCTCAGGGGCAGCGAATGGGATATGTTTGCAGATCAGGACAACTTTGATAATGTAGATGTGAGTTATACATTATGTTTTTTATGATGTCTTTGAGGCCTTCGTGGCACAGTGGCACAACGGGTTGTGGATTCAATTATCGCTGGGGGAGAACCAATTAATTTCATTTGTTAGTTTAGTAGTTAGGTAAGAAGACAAAGCGGTGCGTGGGGAGTAGAGTGTTCTAAAACTAGGTTCTCTATGTCTACCCTGCCACATGCGGCATACAGCGGGAAGGTAAAAAATCTTGCTGTACTGCTGCTCATGTAGTGCACAATGTATAAAAGTAAAATTTTAGGATGCCAATTGATTAAAGTAATATTATTATTTGTTAAGTTTGTTGTGCGACGTCTATCTTTTATGACATGTTTCTGCTTGCGACTTGGTTCATGTAATAATCAAACATTTGTAAAAATGAAGCTATCAACTTTTACACAAATCTTCCTATCTTTCGCCTTAAATAGATTTAGGATTCACAAAAAGTATTTTTATGTAATTCCGAGATTATGTTTATAATATAACTATTAAAAAGAGCTGCGAAAACTCTAGCTAACAAACAAATCCTTTGTCTTATTGTTTTCGTTATAATATAATTTCAATTCACATGTAATGCCCCGAGCATTGCCGACATTTTGTTAAAGAAAAAAATTCTCTTTCGGTCTTCTGACAATGTTTATTAAATGCAATTCACAGACACCAACAGCTGGTAAGCAAAGAAGTAAAAATGCTAATGAAAATCCATCACTAACTGACAATTGGGACGACGCTGAAGGATACTATAGGTGTGTATTAATATTTAAATTTAAAACATGGATTGTTATGTAAAAAACAAAACGTTACTATTAGAAAATGTAAGCTGTATAGATGTTTTGATTGCAACTTGCTTTTCTTGTGAATATATGTATATACTTTAAGTTTGAAGTTTTTTTTAATTATTTTTTTATTTGATGTTCGAGCACAGAGTACGAATAGGGGAGACGTTAGACAACCGATACTCAGTGTACGGCTACACCGGCCAGGGCGTGTTCTCCAACGTGGTGCGCGCGCGCGACCAGGCCCGCGGGAACACCGACGTAGCCGTCAAGATCATAAGGAACAATGAAATCATGTAAGTGTTGGCGTTTCCGTAGTTTCGCGCTGTATAGCAGGGACGATAGAGGGAACTTTGTGATAAGTCAGTCTGTTCTCTACTTTTCGCCTAACTTTCGAGATATTGCGTGTTGTGTGGTGAAATTTAATATACGCTTGTATCTTATTACCATAGCAAAAAATAAAAAAAATATAATCAGGCGCGACACCATGTGTCTGCGCCACGACGAGCTCTTATCATACTAGTTACCTCTACATCATCATTGTCCTACTTACCATCATATCTACCTAAATATCATGGTAAATAAACATTTATTGAAGTATCTGAAGATATTGGATAATTTCACACATTTTTTTTCTTTAATATATAGGCATAAAACGGGTTTGAGAGAATTGGAAGTTCTAAAACGATTAAACGATGCCGATTCGGAGGATAAGTTCCATTGCTTACGACTCTTCCGCCACTTTTTCCATAAACGCCATCTTTGCATGGTTTTGGAACCACTTTCTATGAATTTGAGGGAGGTTCTCAAAAAATATGGAAAAAACAGTGGCATCCACGTGAAAGCCGTTAGAAGCTATACTCAGCAAATGCTATTGGCATTGAAATTATTGAAAAAGACTGGAATCCTGCATGCTGGTGAGTTGGATTTGAACTTGTTTAATTAGGTCACACTAGCTTATTAATATATTAACATTGAGTCCGAATTCTTAAACATTTGTTGCCTTTTTTATTGTTAAAACATAAAACAGAAGACATATTTATAAAGCTTTAATACCTAATAATTAATATTAAAAAGAAATATCATAAAGTACTATTTTCCTACTATTCTGTTAGCTATATAATATAAGATATATGTGAGAACATATACGAATAGTGATTTCCTTATCGTATACATTCTCCCATATATCTCAAAATATTGAAATATATAAGAAATACATGTAATCATATATTAGAATGATATTTGTTTATACACAATGATTATACAATTTTTCACATTTTCATCTTGAACAAATGTGTTTGTATGTTTATTTAGTTATCATTGGCTTGTTTTTTTAATGTTATATAAAGATTTTAGACATACTACTATATAGAAACAGGGTACCAAAATCGGTCAGTTTGGAGAAGGATTAGTTTAAATAGGAAATTTGTTTCATACATGTTCATATGCATATCATTTGCTTTATAAATTCTTATATATTTTTGATAACTTCAAAAATATATATTTATTTTTATTTAATTATCTACTTGCAGATATAAAACCAGATAATATACTAGTGAACGACAGTAAATTAATGTTGAAACTTTGTGACTTTGGTGCTGCTTCCCACATCTCAGACAATGAAATAACTCCCTACCTGGTCTCAAGGTTCTATCGAGCCCCCGAGATAATACTTGGGGTTCCTTATGACTATGGCATAGACATGTGGTCCACTGCTTGTACTATATATGAACTGTCCACTGGAAAAATCATGTTCAGCGGCAAGTCAAATAATGAAATGCTGAAATATTTCATGGACCTAAAAGGGAAGATA
Organism: Heliconius erato demophoon; assembly: GCA_018249695.1. Classification (NCBI taxonomy): domain Eukaryota; kingdom Metazoa; phylum Arthropoda; class Insecta; order Lepidoptera; family Nymphalidae; genus Heliconius; species Heliconius erato. Next base: position 44,502 of record DWQW01000089.1, on the reverse strand, counting down.
CCAAATAAAATTGTTAAAAAGGGTCATTTCAAAGAGCAGCACTTCGACGGCAACTGCAACTTTTTGTACCACGAGCTAGATAAAATTACGGAGAGGGTAAATTGTTAAATATACACATATTTAGAATTATTGTAAATCCGTTTAAGTCAAAATATATATATAGCATATTATATTACTTTGATAAATTAAGAAATTTATTAAATTAACATAATATTTTATATATAAATTTAACATCCACATACATTATATACCAAACTGTATAAAATTATGTAATTAATTTTTTTACTGAACATCAAATGTCACTGCTGAATATTTAAAAAAAAATAACCATTTCAACATTAAAACATAATTTACAATAGGGTAAATTCTATCAACATTATACATCACTGTATTCTTAATAGTTACAATACATTTTTGATTCACTCCAAATTAAAATATCCATATAAATATTTTTATTACTTTCCATTTAATGAAATATTTAGATTTGTTTTTCTAATTACAGGAAAAAATTGTGATAATGTCGAGCATAAAAGCGACACGTGACTTGCAAACAGAACTAGCACCACCACACCACCGGCTACCAGCCCCCGAGGCCAAAAAGATCACGCAACTTAAAGACTTGCTGGAGAGAATGCTTATGTTAGATCCGGCGAAAAGAGCCTCCGTCAACCACTGCCTGGCCCACCCCTTCATACAAGAGAAAATATAAATATATATAACATAATATCTTAAAGTGACTTCTTTTGTATATCATCTCATTTGGTGTAAAATTGAAGTATTTGCACTTTTTCAAACATTGATGGAGACGCAATCAAAGTTTGTAAATATTCTATTCATATAAATTGACATATTCGTCTTATTTTTCAGTTCCACGTTGTATCCTGCATGTAGCAGGGTAGGCGGAGTGGATCTAGTGTTAAGACACTGTATTCTACATCTTCCTATTTTTGAAATATAGCGTGTTGAATGGCGGAATTTTATATCGCGCTTTATCTTCTTACCAGAGTGGAGCAATAAAGATAATTTATTCCGCTATGTGGAAATCGAACCCACAACCGTCGCGTTTTCACAAACTGTGCCGCTGCCTCACGACGGTCACATTAAACTACTAACTCGGTTTTAAAAGAGTGCAATTACGTCATTATTGTACCAAATGAGCTACGTATATATTGTGAACTATCCGAAATTTATGCGTGCTGCAATATAATTTTGTCAACTGTAAAGTAACTGATAAGTAAATATATGATATTTTTTATTTGGATTTCGTTGAATGAAGTGCTGGGTCACCCCAATGTATGTGAAATACTTTGTTTGACAAAATGTGTTGTTTAAAGTGAATCTAGTAGTAAATTTCTAATCATATCAGATATGTAGTCGTAACTTTTGTAATCATACATTTTGAAATGAATTTTTAATATCTTATACTTTGATTGTTGTTTTCTTTTCTCATCTTTATTTTTGCTAATTTAATTGAACACAGCTAGCAGTGCATCATGCTGCGTTTGACTTTCTCATGTACTAATCAAATATTTTCAATATTATTCCTTAATCATTTGTATATAGGACATAACAAATTTAGAATGAATTTTAAGAATATATCAACAATTGAAGCGCCTTTGTGGCGCAGCGAGGAGGTGGCTGATTGCAAACTCTATGGTTGTGGATTCTATCCCCACTTAGATCAATTTTTTTTCTGTTCTGAAAAGACAAACTGTGGCGTTAGGTCCCGCCATACTCAAACTCTAGCAGAAACTGTAAAATGCATTGTTAAATAGGTTTTCCTGCCTGACCTTGCTATATGCGAGATATATGTATATTATAACTAAAGTATATAAAAAAAATAAGACATTAAGTAAAAATAGTATAAAGTTAAGTACTGTCACTGTTGAATGTTATATTATAATGATTGTATGTACACTATATGAGATGATCATCAATCACTCCAGACACCCTTGTATGTAATTATTCTATCAAGTAGTTGTCAAGTTTGAAGTAAATGAATTTGTAAAATAGTCGAAGATTTGTGATCCGAGCGCGGATCTGTATAAAGTGAGTAAGTTACAGTAGAATGAAGGGAATATTCAAAGGAAAAGCTGAAAAGTTCAATGAGTGCGCTCATTAATACTGTACGGCCGCGATGTTCGCGTTATTCTATATTTAAGAAGTAACCGATATAAAGGGTGGAAGTATCAGCGCTCCTTTACGGAATATAGGGTAAAATATTTTAAACCAATACCTAAAAAAAAATGATTAAGATAGCTCAACAATTTAGATATAGGATACCTACGACTCGATTTCGGAATCATTCGTATGCTGCGGTATCCATTTGATAGTGTAAATGGCGCGTGTTTATTTTGTTTGAAAAATTCGTTTTTGTATTTTTTTAAAATTGTATTAGGCTTTTATAGAGTAGTTAAAACTGTGGTTTCATTTAAAGTGGTACTGACACTTCCACCCTGTAGAGTGGGACAACCTGTCTTAGCTTATTTTGGTTTCATCAGTACAGACTGCATGCAATGTGTATTTTTTTTATTTATATATTAACAAAATTATTGATATACTGAAAAAATCTGTAAACTGTATATAATTGTTACAGTTGTGATCCCAGCACTCAATGTTTCTTTGGTCGGATTTGTATAAAGTGATTGACTTATTTGTCAATTGTACTCCATTACAAAAATATTTTTTCTCAATTCAACTAGGACTACTACTACTAGTGTCAATGTTGAAAATAAATTATTTAGATATGTCTTGGTGTGTTTTTTTAAATAATTTAATACCTACTTATTTAGAAAACGTATAAAAATTTGAACGCAGGGGGACATTTTTATAATTTTTTATACGTTTTTTAAATAAGTATTTTTCTTTCCTAAGTGTGGAATAACACTTTTAATGTTTAAAAAATTTAATGCCTTCTTGCAAGTTAAATAAAACATGTTTTACTTGGTTATATTTTACGGATGGTATTGCTTACTATTATTCATGTATCTAATTATTAAAATAAGAAATATAATAATATCATGACTTTGTCTAATGAGACCAGGAAAATAAAAATAATTTATTGAAAAATTAAACAATGAAATATATATGTAGTACTAGTATATAGTGAATTATTTTAATTTCCACCTTCAATTCAGGTCAGTTCTGGTGAATAGATAAAGCTCGGTGTTGAGTTCTACTTCTCCATGTCAATGAATATCTGTGAGCTTGAATTACAATCAGTGAAATACTCTAATTACTGTCGCCAAACCAGTCATTTCACAGAGCAGGATGACTTTGACTTTAAAATATTCATACAGCGTAGCAGGGTAAGTATGGGAAGTCCAGTGTTAATAGAGTTATAGAACCCAAAACAGCGATTTTTTTAAATTTTTAAACACGCGAATTACAGAAACGGCTTAACCTATTTAAATGCTGTTTTCACTATTGTAGTCCAGTATTTGTGTTGTTTTGTTTAATTTAAAAAAATATATATCTATAAAATAAATACACCTGTAATAAATAGTGGTAAGTTCTATAATAAATACTATACTATAAATGAATATGATGGAAGGAAAACTAAAAATGCATTTATTATAAAAATTTATTCCATGATACCAACCGATACAAACAAATAACGTAAGACCCTTATAACAATCATTTACGTGAATACGTGAATTGAAAATAATAATTTGAAAGCGGTTCCAGACATACCTCTAAAATAAACACAAGACAATTACTACATACTAGATGCTTCAACTATTTTGTACTAAAAATAAATACTTAAACGATCGATAAGTACACAACAGTCTACATGAGTGCACACAGTCTGTCATATAAAAAAATACTTTTATTAGTAAAAATAAATAAGAAAAAAATATTACAATGAAGTGGCAATTATTTCAAAATCAAATATAATAAAAGTGAATTGAGGTGGACGTTCAAACGAAAAGATGATAGATTATAATGACAAACTGCGTGCTATCTTATCATAAATTCGAAGAGAAACCCTAAATACAATAATACTGCACGACGCGAGTGTTCGCGTTAAGTTCTGTTATATTTAAAACGGTTTGAATATAGAAAGGAACTTATTTTATAATATAATTTTAGTTTAATTAATGCCGAATACTATAGCAAGTTTGACATATTTTTAATCATATCAATATATTTATATTAGTTTCAATTTCGATTATTTAATTTGTCACGAGTTAATATAATATTGAAAACACATCATTTATTGTTTCAAAGTTTGTGTCAACTTGCTAAAGCATTGATTGCATATTTTTAAAATACGTAAAAAAAATAATATGAAAAGCTTTAGTACTTCGCCAAATAGGTTTGTAATAAAACAAGCATACAGCTACATGTTACTTCACTGGATAACAACCTTTACAATTAAAAGGCACGTATCGATTGTACTATATATAAAAAAACGTCGTCCAGCGACCGCAAGGCGAAAGAAATACTATATATAAGTGACAAAGTTTTGTTAAGTAAAAAAAATAACGAATCACTAGAGATCTTTCCTTCGCTCACATGCAAAATTTTGTAGAAATTTGACTAAAGCCTTCACACAAAATATGGCAGTGTGTGGAATAATAATAAGTATATAATTAAATTATTAGTTATGCAATGGATGTCAAAATCAAAAATGTGCATGAATGTTATGTATAAAAACGACTTACATACGACAAATATTTATACAAAATACAATATTATTGCTATGTTTAATATGAATTCTATACATTACAGAATCACTGACAATACATTTAGATTATGTTAAGAATAAATGGACACTAGCAACTTTATAATCTAATATATTTAGAATATTGTTAAATCTCGATGTACAATTAGAATAAACAAGTGTCAAGTGATATGTGAAGTATTTTAATTTTGATTGGAATTTACCGAAAAAAAATATATCACAAAAGTTTGTTGGTTAATTGTCAATTGTGATTATATATCAAAATGACACAAAACAAAGTAAATTTTAAGTATAGTACGATCGATGAATCTTGGCCGACCAAAAGTTAACTGCAGATTGCATAAATTTCATTTTAGGACTTTTATTATTGAACAATGCACAAAAGATCAGAAAACTTAACTTCAGGGCGGCCGTGACGCGTCAACCGTGCTATACTAGCAAGATTTACTTGTCATAGAATATAGGTCTTAACACACTCCACAATAGCGTTCACTGGTATCAGCCAACCACTTACATTACAATAAAACAAAAACAATATGCTAATGTCCATTTTTGTTGTTTTCTAACTATTTATTAAATGGAGTTTAAAATATCGAAAGTCAATGAACATAACTAAACATGTCATATCTTAAAACTTACTTTCAATTATTTTGTATATTCTTTGTTATACAATAATAATGACCGAGACATTAATTCACCTTAATAAATAAATATCGGGTGTTCCAATTAAATACTATTCGTGTATAAAAGTAAAATAAAAAAAAGAAGATAACACATAATCAGTTAAATAAAATAATAAAATGTAATTCTATGTGACATAATAAAAAAAGTTTTTGTTTCTACGGCATTTAACAATAACCTTTTCTAATTATTTTAAATAGCATAAAAACAACAAATCCCCAAATATAAAAATAAAATAAAAATAAATTTAAATTTTCGAACAGAAACTAAACTTGGACAAATCTTGGATATTATTGGGCAGTTTTTTTTTGAAAAGATTTGTTATTTTTTTTATTTAAGATAAATTAATTATTTAAGGAACAGCTGTGACACATAGATAATATAAAAATCCAATCGCACCGCAGAATTAAATTTAATTTCAAACGTATATTTATTATACACATGTTACATATATTTATTCAGCATGCAAATTGAAAGTCAAACATCAATTTAGGTTGCTATAAAGAAAGCTAAGTGTATGACCTTTTATAATTTTATAATCTCATAGCATATTCATTTTGTAGAGATTTTTTAAAGTTTTTTTCTGGAAAAGTATTTAAAATACTTTGTTAAAAGTATTTAAAGTACTTGTAACAAGTATAGTGCGCGAGGCTTAAGCTGGACTGTACAATTTGTTTGAGTGTCTCTAAAAGACAAGCCCGCATCATTGCATCATTGCATCCTCGTAATTTTCGCTATCGTCTGATGTGTTCTTTGAATTATTAATAACGAATCGTTCCATTGTATGAACAAGAAATGATGCTGTAGAGGTTGTTGTGATAGAGATTGATTATAAACCAGTATAGGCCCGTTTATAAACCAGTGTAGACCGTTTTACCAGTACCTGTACCAGCTCAGGCCAAGCAAAAGACGCGCCGCGCTTGACGTCCGACGTCATACCTACACTATATATCAACACACATACAAGCAAAGCTCAGCTTAGACCTCGCGCACTACAGACATGTGGTGAATCGCTTTAAAAATGCTTTAATTATACATTTAAGTACTTTACACATGGGAAAAATAATATAATAATTAATATTTTTATTTATAGAATATTCAACTGGTGAAATTATTAATTATTAATGTTCTGTGCATTACATATGACTTGTCATATAATATATGTAATAACATCAGAATAGCATCTTTCAATATTGCTAAAAATAAAAAAAAGTTAATAAAAATAATAAAATAAAATATAGTAAACTGGATCGATGGTATTTTTATACTATTTGTATGGATGTAACCAAACAACAATGCCAATTAAAGAATTAACAAAATATTGAATAAATTGTTGTTGTTTTTTGTTAAATAATTTTTTGACATTGTTCATTATTAGTAATATTTTATTGAAAGTCCTCTCAATTTAATAATTTCGAGTGAGTTCAAATTTAATATCTATATTCAAAATGTTAAAGTTATTGTTTATAAAATTACAAATAGTCATCAATTTTAGAACAATGGATTGACAATTCTTGATTGTGTTAATAAACAATTTAAATACGTAAATATTACCTATATTTTAAGCAATAATACTTGGCATTACCTATCAAAGAAATATTTTTTTCTTTTTATAACTATGGATTGACAAATTTTGATACTTGATATATTGAATACATGGATAGTCCTCATTTACCTCCATATTATAGCCACATTAGGGTCATCCTCAATTATTTGTTCAAGAGTGGTCATATCCACTCTAGCGAGACAACATATTTCATCAGTGCTGTGTCTCCCGGTGAAGAGCCGCCGGAGGCCGAGCAGTGTGTCCATGCGAGGGTTAAACCCGTTCGGCCGCGTTTGGTTACGAATAAACACTGGATATCTGAAATAAAATGGCGTATCTGCTTAATTTTATTTTTTATTCTAACATTTGGGCCTTAAAACTACTTATATGTAAATAATTCGCCAGCATAAGAAAATGCTATTTCGCTGTTGCAGCTAGTGTTGTCAGGTTTTGTAGCAATTCGCTTTGTTATGCTATTATTAATGGTTTCGCATTTGTTTTTTTAATTAACAGAATAAATAATGAATTGGTTGAAATAAAGTTATCAAAACCCAAAAATTACATGCAAGTGTAATTAAATTATCTATTGAGACTGTCGTAGCGCAGCGGCACAGCGTAAAACTAACATACACGTGACTTTTGTGCACAGCGTCAAACTAACACTAAATTTCAATTATCTATTTTATTATATCGTAGAGGTCAGTTAGGTACAAAGTGTGTAAAATCGATTGGTTGTCGGTTTGATCCCCACTTGAGGAAATAAAATATTTATTTATATTTTCATTTCTTCGCTCTGGTGTCGAAGCAAAGCGCGACGTTGAGTTCCGCCACTCAACAAGCTATATCTCCAGTACTAGGAGGAAAGTGGGGAACGGAGTGTCTTAACAATAGGTTCCCTATGCCTACCCTGCTGTGTGCTAGATACAGCGTGAATCTGATTTGATTTTGAATTTTAATGTTTATTCTATTATATGCAGGATACAGCGTGAAGCAAAAAAAAAGGAAAGTACCTTTTCAAACATTTGACAAGGCCATGTATCTGTGCGAAGACGACCAGCCGTCGCACGTCGAACGGCGCGCCGGCCGTCGGGAAGTACCTCTCGCACACCGCGCGCAGCGTGGTGCCTTGCTGGAGGGAGCAGAGCACGCCGACCACATCCGATAGTACCGGCTGTGAACAACAAAACTATTGTACTATGTTTTTAAAGTGCTATTCTATTTTAAAACAGAATATTGAAAAAAAATATTGAATTGAATGATATACAACAACAACGTTAAAATAGAAAGGTCAAAGAACTTAACACCTTATACATTTTTTTTCACTTTCATGCTGAATCCCGCATTTAGCATGGTAGGCAGAGGGAACCTACTGTATCCTTATGTTTTGAAAGTCCGTTCTCGACTTTCCACTGCTCGAGGCTTTAAGTATTAAGTGGCGGAACTGAACGCCGTATTTGCCTTGGTACCAGAGCATATAAATAAAAATATAAAATTTTCCCGAATGGTAATCAAAATTACAACCGTCACGTCTACAGTCACACGCTTGTGCCACTGCGCCACGACGGCCTCCATACAATACATCATAAAAATATAATATAAATGTATATAGACCTTCTCCTTATCCTCACAGCCTTTATTGATGAAGGCGAGACATGATTTTTGCATTTCGTGATCGCTAAATAACCTGCTGAGACTGGGCGTGGCGCGGTACATGTTGCTGAACTTCAGCACTGGTATCAATGTTACCTTTGAAATTTATGAGAAAAAAATACTATTAATATTATTATATTACACACTTATATTCTGCAGTAAGCTGAGGGAACCTAATGTTCGAGACATTCCGACCAAATTTTGAGACTTTTTGTGTATTTTAAAATTTAATAGAATTTTAGCAGTTGTGGTGTAGCAGCAGTAGATTTTCCTCTTCTGTGTAGTATGTTTTAATTATAGACATACTTTTTGTTAAGAAAAAAAAATCTGATATATTTTACACATTGCTGAATGCTTAAGAATGCATTGGTGAACATACCACTCCATAATACACCAAGTTTTGTATACAAGACTTGACGAGAGTTTTTTCCACATTAGTGTCGGCTGCTATTTTTGACACGTGATTGTATCCATTTATATGTGGGAGAAGCTGAAAAGGTTACAAAACGTTAATACAAGTGCCTATTGTACTATAAAATAAAAAAACAATTTATTTAATTTACTATTTTCTTTGTTTTTATAGACTCAAGACTTTCTGTATCACAACTTTAATTCGTTTTTCTAATTTACAAAATTTTGTGTGTAATAAATTAACTTTTGTACTAATCACATAATAAAAAAAGGATAGTCGTGGCCACCCTACAATTAGCTGTAGATGGCATTTTTCTTACTTTTGATTATTGTTTTCTTAAATGTTCGCAAATGTTCAAAAAACCTAATTTTAGAGTATATACAAAAATTCACTTGTCGTGTTGTGAGATCCCAATCCGCATCCATGTCCACTTCGAACGGTTCTTCGTCCTCTACGTCGAGGTGTTCTTGGCTCTGAAGTTCAGCGCCCTCCTGCGGGACGGTCCTGGGCGGCCGGCCCGGCCGAGGCAACCCTACTGACGCTACTAGTACAGGTACATCGAAGTCGTGTACGGGGGAAGGGTCTTTACGAACCTCAAGCACTTTTAGATGCATCACGGTGTCACCTTCTGGCAATAATTAATAAAAAACAACATTGAATATTGGAATTGTTTTAATATAGCACTTGTTTTTTTAATTTCACTCTTTATCCCGCATATGGTAGGGTATGCGGAGGAAATCTAGCGTTGAAACCCTTGCGCTTTTTAGTTTACCCGCGCACCGCAGAATTTTTCCAGATTTTGCATGTTGATACAGAACTTAATATAGCGTTTTGTCTTGATTCTAGGAAATTAAAACAATTTAAACAGTAGTTTTAATATTGCCTGTTAGTGGAAAAAATAGTTTTCATTTTCTTGCTCTGGTAACAACGCAAAGAGCGTTGAAATCCGCCAATATACACGCAATAGTACGCAAATTGGGCGGTTCTTGGAGAACGAAGTGTCTGCTGGTTTTGGATACAGCGTACAGCCATCAAAAATTATAAAAAGAAATAATTTCAAGATTATCAAACTAGAAAATTAAATAGAAACATACCAACTAAAGTAGCTTTTCTATATGTATTAAGATCATGTAACAAATGAGCGAGGAGTGTTGGCAGCTTAGTTGATCCACTTGACACAAAGCGGGTTTCTTCTTCCATGATTGTCTAAATTAATTATAATTAGATACAATTTATTTAAAGCTTTTAAGAGGCCATGGTCGGTCCTACTCGGGGGAATGTCCAACTCCTCACAGTAAAACGTAACGTTATGTTCCGCAACTCGAGAAGCAATATCTCCAAAAAAAGACGAAAAGTGAAGAAGACGGTGTCTTGATTGGTGGCGGTAAAAAGTGCGAAGTTGCTTTTGTTGCTTCAGTCTATGCCGCATATAACAAAATAGACAAAGAAAACCTGTCAAATTGCGTATTTAGTAGTAAAACTCAACACCCCAGTCTTTTTAGCAGAGCAGGTAAATAAAAATAATTATTTGCCTCAATTCATTCAGATCCACAACCATCGTATTTCCAGTTTAATTTAGCGTGACCCAAGTGCACGACAATAGCCATTAGGATTAATAAGCCACAACTTTATAATATAATTTATTAAAAAAATTACCAAATGTTCACCAAGTTTCTTGACCACAGGTTCATATTGCACAGTCTTGGACCAGCTATCACAGACGAAGCATAAGTTGAACAGATACATATTCCTTTCATATCTTGAGTTATCAATTCTGATTGGGTAGCCTATTATTTTGTGTCCAAGGGCATTTCTACAAATATAAATATTTTTTTATAAATTTATATCATAATTATATATATAAATGTTTGTCTGCAAATTAATGAATGCAGTTAGTTTAGTTAGTTCTAAACATCTAATAAGGCACTCATCCACACTTACAGGATCTTCCATTATCAAATAGGATCTCTAGAGAGATCGCTTTGCAAAATATATGTTGCCAATGTCTTTCACTCTTGACTAACAGCTTAATGCCCAGATGAGGCAGTTGCAGGTTATTTGGTTTTAACTCTTTTTACAAAATAGATTTAGTTTGTCTGCGCCTTATCTGTTCTTTAATTTTTATTTTTGTCTCATTTTCTTAATTTTTTTTAAATGCATTTCTAGATAATGCAAAACTTTTGATAGTGTATGTGAGACTGGCTGGAGTGACTTATATAGTAATGATTAGATTTCACTTAGGTAAGTTTTTTTTGTAATCATTTATTTACATTTATATTTAATGGCAACTAATTAAAGGTTTAACTGTGACCACATGAATGTTAATGAATTTTTCTAACTAAAATTTTAAAGAAAAAAAATAAAATATGACTTACATTGTCATTGTACATTTTTGTATTTGAGGTTTTGGAATGATATAAGCACTTATAGCATCAAAAAGTTCCTTAGACACATAATCTTCTGGAAACTAGAATAAACATTTATAAAGAGTTAATATCAGAAAATAACCACACATTTGTAAGTAAAACTTTCAAAGGGTCTAGTCATCTTTATGAAATAAGCTGAATGTCTATCCATAAACTTATAATTATGTATTTTTTTTATTTTATGGGATATCATAAATTGTGAAAACATCATCTGCCAGTTACAAATAGTTATTTAAAAAAAATTTGTTCAACAGATTTTACACAGAAATAATTGTTACTGAGATCTCCTTTTAAGCAAGTAATGCCTGTATTAGGAGATCCCGCTCTTCCAATACAATATCTGAGATATCTGTTTTAATATTTAACACAATAAAAATAAACATTTTACAATTAAACTAAGTTATTTTTTTTATACATATGTTTGGTTGAATGTGTATATGTGTATATATTTGTATGTGTGAGTGTGTATTGTTTTGTGGGTGCTTGTATGTCATTGGACGTGGCATAGGGGAGTTTCAGTGTCATGATAAGTAAGTGTCTTGGTCCAGTCCATGAGGATCTTTTTGCAATCATGTTTATTTTTAGGGTAGATGTAAATGTGTTTATTTATCTCATTATATAATTGAGCAGATTGTTTGAGGAATTGCATGAAGGCAAATCTAGTTTTAGTTAGTGGCATTTTAATTATATTGTATTTTTTTCTTTTTTCTTGTATAATATCATCATAATAAACGGAATTATGCGTTTTTAATATAATCTGAGTTATAAATATTTGACTATAATCTGAGTTATAAATACTGACTTTTGTGAAGTACCTACACTTGACACTTGATTAGAGCTGGTTGTTCCCTTTCTAATTCAAGAAACTTTGATCTTGTAGTTTAATAAACTTTTTACAGTTTCTCAACATATATCATGTTTAATAACATTTCAATCCTTTTAAAACATTGTTAGGCTCAGTTTTTACACCGTTTCACTATATACAAAAAGGTAAAAAAAAGGTTGAAACTTTATAAGATTTTATGTATGATAACAGGAATATCTCTATACGAGTTTGTTATGCGCATGTTGTGCTTGCATTAAGCACTGACTCAAGACGGTTTTTATTATTTTGAGGCATGTTTTATTATTTGATTTTTTGTAACTCATAGCATAGTGTGCTAATTGGTACATATTATGTATATATATTGGTAGGTGTCATGGAGTAGTGGCCCTCAAAAAAATATTTTTTTACAATTTATAATATACTAACAATCCAAAAAAATATGATAACAATAAGCTTATAGGATAGCCACATTTAGATTAAATTTCACAAAGATATATATTCTACAGATAAACAAAAACTTTAGGAATAAGTGTTGTTTCCCTCATATTGTAAGGGTAAGAGACTAAATATTTGGTATGTAGCTATTTCAGATAGAAATCTATACTGGTGCAGCTTTCCCAAGTTTATTCGGATAGACCTTTGAATTTTATATTTCAGTTACACTTTTATAAATCACAATAATCATACAAAAAATAGAAGTTAAAATATATATATTTTTTACTATAAGTTCATCAATCAGCTTAAACTGCCATATATGTTCAATTACCAATTATTGCTAAACAATATAGTTAATAACCCCACTTTACCATATATATTTTTTTCAGAACAACTTCTACTGAATATATATAGGCATATAGTTTGAATTAAGTTTTTAAAATATTTATAAACTACAAAATTACAAGGAAAGCTCACCTGACATGAAATCTTAGGACCTGCGACTGGATGAAATTCCCCTAGAAATATACATCGAATGGGACCTTCACGTCCACATCCCTCGTAATACCGTGTTTCCATAATTTTTGAGGACATCAATATTAGATTTGTATTTACACTGTTGTCATATTCACTCAATATCGAATCGATACAGATTTGCATTAAACAAAATTATGAAAGCATTTTATAAAACTAACTAAAAATGTATCAGGAGGAAATATTCTTAGTGTTCCATAACAAGTAATGGCAAATAGAAACTAACAAGAATCGCATGACATAGTACTGTGATGTGCATTTCCAAGAAATTAAAAAAACCCCGTCGCAGTCGTGTCGTCACAAATGTCATCTGTCAATGTTCAAATGTCATTTCTCAAGTATAGAATACAGATCAGCTATAAACAAAGAAATGATTTGAAATACTTAAACTGAAGGACTAATTTATAAAGAGTTCAATAAAACTAGCGGTTTCTCTTGATCTTACCAAGAGGTTGGTCACAAATTGGATATTTAACTTGTATTATTATATATTGCTTACATTACAAGACCAACTGACGTCACAGCAGAGCCACATACCGTCCAGCGTTTCAATCAAATTCACGCGATAGTAAAATTAAAATGCATTTTTGTGACACTTATCGGTTGAATAAAAATATTATATACATAGAAAAAGAGTACGAGTTCCGTTATTCCTTACGCAAAGACTTGATGATTGAGTGGAATGTGGGAAATGGAAAGTCTTTAACACTTAGTACTTTAGTTCTCTTTGCCTACCCAGCTGTGCGAGAAAAAGCTTGAATCTTCTTTTTTATTGTCATCTTTTGATAAGGCAGGATTTGATTATTTATTATATTTTCACTGGACTACTATGATTCTTCATCAGGTTTAATTCTTTAAGTATCTGAGATTGATTCAGTCGTTTTATGGTTTGGCTCGTTATTGAGTTTTTAATTTCAATTAAATGTAAACATTTGAGTTACATAATCCAACAATACCACCTAACAATCCTGTTTACAGCAATGCTTATTCCATAAAACGATTTTGTTGCACACAAAATAAGTTTAACTTTGACACTTAAAAAACGTACCGATTTGAATAATTCAAAATACTCCTGTGTAAACAGCATAAATTATATATTAATTGATTTGGACAAGGATACATATCACGGCATAATTAATTTTTGTTCGCATCCATGTTTCAATTTAACTTAATTTGTAACATAACTACAATAATTTAAGTTTAATTAGTGAAATTTCTAAGTATATAAATATATTGTTTTACTTATAACGAATAAATTTATTTTAAGATTTTCTAAATGTAATTTGTATAACTATATATATTATGATGAATTTCGTAAAATCAGTTAAACTATGTAACTATAATACTCACAAACTATAGAGAGAGACTGTAACAAAAATCTTTTTTATTAAGTGAATATATTCTGATTGAAATACCCGCTTTTTGTTTATAATAAGAATAACCGTAACTAAGAGGGTAAATTGAAGAGCTTAGATACTATTAGTGACTTTATTTATGATTTAATGTATGAAACACGCTGCTGTATGTCTAAAGTGTTGTGTAATGTGTTCATACTTCAATTTAGTGCACTTTTGAAACTGTAAAGATGAGAACGAAAATTGGGACTATAAATATTCACGTAAGGCGACAGTTGTGAGTTCTAAATTAACATAGTACACTTTGCAGTGTTTTAATACTAATATGTGTGGAAAATGGGTGCTTTATATTTTGAGCAAAATATATATTAATAATAATACTACTAATTCGAGGTATAATTTTTACACGTGGTGATAATTCAATTATCTTTGAAAATTAAAGTAATTATCACCGTTGTGGCGCAGCTGGGAAGTGTACCTTACTGTAGACGCAAAGTTTGTAGGTTCCATCCCTATATAATTGATGATTAGATATATTCAAGTTATACTCATCTTCTTCGTCCGGTAAAAAGAAAGTGATGCAAAGTGATCACAAAATATAATTTCTCGACATTAGGTAAAAATGGAAAATGGGAAGAATTTTAAAGCCATTTCCTATTTTTATACCTACTCTGATTTAATTTATTAGTGAGGTATACTTTAAGGTTATTATAAAATTTTATTTTATAATAACTATTGATTGTGAATTATTTTTCACCGTCTAAATTTTTATTTAGACGGAGAAAAATAATTCACCAAATTTATTTATATTTCATTGGATTTTGAAAATTTACTTCCATGATGGTAAGTTTTGAAGAGTAGTTACTTGCTTAATATTGATTATTAAAAATGTCATCTCTATTAATCCTTATTAAATATCAGACAGCCATTACCCTAGTTATACTAAATAGTATCAGCTGAATGTCCTATATAGGTGTCGCTCCAATAGCCTTAATTTTAGCAGATAATTAAATAAGCAAAACAGACGACAACGGCCTCGAATTGAGCATAATCGAAAATTTGTTTACGTTTTAATTAATTACAGCCTACAATATTGATAATCTAATTAGATTTTTGATTATCTAATTGTGCATATTTCATTAAATTTTGTATATGTATTCACTATTTTAAAATAATTTGTAAGATGACGAAGGTAAATAATATTCATAGTATTGTTATGATTATAAAAAAATCTATATTAGTTGTAGCATATATATGTATAAGTAGTAGACTATTTCTTAAGCAATCTAACGTGATATATTAATTTTCGAAATTGTTTAGCTGTACGTCTAAGTAGTTGACATTTTGTCTAGTGAAACACAATTGTGACCAAAACTTCTAGCGACTTTAAATGAAAATCAACAATTTATTTTCAATAAAACAAGAATATAAATTATAACTAACAAAAATACACAAGATAATATGAATCTTTACTTCCCAAAGGAAGTACCTATATATGTATATATAGATAGACAAACTTTACAGGATTTTAATGTTTGTTGTCGTATAGTTCGTCTCGGTGCTCCCAGCTCGGTATCGACTCGCCACAGTTCGCTTTGGGGTAGGCGTAACACATTGACCTAGAAGGCAGGTGACAGATTCCGTCCGTGAACCGGGAAGTGCTCTCAAGGTTAACGTTGCGCATGCGGAGTACGGACTTAGAAAGATGATGTGACGTTGTAAGAACGTCCATTTGTATTTCATTTTTGCTGACTTTGACTTTACTTAACGTTTCTTTTTTAATAACGACAGTGAGAAAGTTGTTTTTATTTTAAATACTAATAAGTAATATTGCTTAGTGGATTTATATTTTTGTTTCCTCGCTCTGGTAACAAGGAAACGCGTAGCGTTGAGTTCCGCCACTCAACATGTATTGCCTTGGAGGCAATTCCATGAAAAGTGGGGAACGGCAGTGTCTTCATGGAATCTGAGTGTGGTAACACTAGGTTCCCGTGTTCCTTCTGCTTTTCCCACCCTGCGGGATAGGAGCGTAAAGAACATTTTTACTACTCCTTTTCACTTATAAAATAATATACTGTTACAGCATTTTCTCTTAGGAACGCTAATGAAAAATCGCAAAAGTTTGCGTTCAATATAACGCTGTACGTCCCACCAACGTTATCGTGTAGAGTTTCTGCCCTAGGCTTTTCAGATTTCAATCCGAAAAGTCTGCTTCTAAATGTCATAAACAATTTCTCTTCCGTGTAAAATGAAAAGTGCAGCTCATTCTCTTATTTCGTCTCCATCACCGGCCGAGGCATCACCGCCATGGGGCCCTATAAAGATTTGAGTGAACAGTGATATAAAAACAATTACTATGAGTTGCTCGGTGCTGGTGGAGGCGACATCATCTAACATAGAGGATGATCTCTACACGTAAGTTTTTACCCTCGTTCACATATTCCAAGAAAGTATTTAATTGAAGAGTTTGATCGATTAGTTATATTCATCCATCTATACGTCCTTCATACAATTATTAATTTGCTATGAATCGATTCAAGGTCACTGCCAAGTGCGCTGTTTTACGTCCTTGGTATTGTTTAATAGGCACGTATAATATCTAAATAAAAAGATGGTAAGCAATAACAGTTTCTATATACATTAAATGGTAAAAGCGTTATGTTTCATATTACAAATGTTATCTAAGCTTTATTATACAAAATTAAGTAGATAGGTAAATTTAAATTACATTATTTAACAAAATATTACAGTAATTTCACGAATCTAAAAGAGATAGATGTATGATGTATATTTGTTTAATGCACGACAGTGTTTACGAGTCTGATTAAATTATTCAATCCTCCCTTTTTAATTTAGATAGATATATAGAACAGTACCATGGGGCACATTCAGAAAAAAAATATAAACATTTTGCATATTTAATATTTTTAAAGATATCAAATTATAATAGACTACATATGTTCTAATTTAATATACTAACTATTTAGGTGGAAGTAACTATTTCATAGATTCTTCGATGTCATAATAGTCGCCTATACAGATATTGGAACCGCTCATGGGGTACACCAGTACCTTTGAGTACTTTTAACGTATGTTTTCTTATAGTAATTGTTCTTTTTAAATCAGTTACGTATTTTTGATCATTTAATTATTAACGTTTATTAAGTTAAATGCTACTTTATTTCTTATTTTATAGTCGTAGATTTCAGTAACAATGCTTATTTGTGGGAAGTGTCAACGGCGCATAAAAATTCGTTGCTTAAGAATTGGCAGAAGAATCCGATGAAGGTGTTCTATCCTGGTTTGTGAAAAAAATTCCAGGATTGATACCAAGTCCTCTTCATATTGGAATCTGTATAGTGGTGTAGTTTGCTGAAGTATAATTTGAAAAAGAAAATGTGATAGCCCATTTCCGAAAATATTAAGAAAAGCAGATGTTTTACTTGTGAAGGAAATGTGCAATATATAAAGCTTTTATGAGTAATAAGCACTTTAGAAATATGTGTTGTAGACACGTAATATGTGTCCATTAAATAGTAATGATCGAGAACCGTTTTTAATTTTTTTTTTAGTTTCACGCTATTTATCTCGCTTGCTATGCAGGCTTGACATAGGAAACCTGCGGATCTAGAGTTAAGACACTTCAGTCCCCATTACAACATTTCTATTCCCCATTTTCCGCCGAATTCTTGGAACATTGTGTGTTGACGGTACTCAACACCGCGCTTAGTCTCCTAGTTACCAGTGCGAGGAAATCAAAATATTAAATATTTTATTTCTCCGAATGAAAATAGAACCCACAACCTGTCACGTTTACAGTCGCACGCTTGTGGTCGGAACTGGACTAATTTTAGAAATTAAAAAAAAGGAAATAACCGGTCCTAGCTTAAACAATTTCAATGCTACTATTGTAGTATAGTTTTTCACCAGTATAAAATATTCAGGTTGAAGTGAAGCTGTTTATAATGTATTCGTATTCACTTTTCAATTTCCCTTTGTGCGACGTTCAATATTTTGTTTAAATATGTCATGTGCTCGACACGACCACTCTCCGGATTTATTTCGCATGAATAAGTTGCTGCCCGCGGCTCGCTCCAAACATACGTATTTCAGTATGGAATAAAAGCGTATTATTTTGAAAAATATTACGCATCATAATATGTAAGGGCTGAGGTTTGGCTATAAATAAATAATACAATTTAATAGACAAATTGAAATCTAATGGAAAATATTTTACGTGGAAAAATTAATAAATAATAATTAATTCCCCCAGTGGAATCGAACCGGCAACAGTCGCGTTCACAGTCGTACCCTAGTATCCTTGCGCTACGACGGCTTCAGCTTATTAGTAAAGAAAAAGACACGAAAAAAAATTCTTACATTCAACAAATATCTAGCAAATGAGGGGATGATAAATTTTCGGATTTTATTATGCCTTATTCTTTGAGATAAAAGATAATGTGCAATAAAATAGAAAATTGTACATTTCTATATGTTTTGCAAATAATTACGTCAGTTATCAGAATCACTTCTCCGTAAATAAACAAAAATAGAAATTATTATATGTATGTTTAACGATATTCATTGGTTCAGCAGGAGATATTTGAAAATTTGTGATTTTTTTGGAAAAATAGGGTTCATGAAGAAAATTGGCTAATATAGTCCGGTTGGGTCTGCGCTCGTGATTTCTTCTCTCAATATAGATCAATAGTAGGCCTTTTGTATCATATCTACTAATTTAAAGCTATCGGCTTATAAATCTCGAAAATAAATTCAAAACAAAAATCGTTTTTTAATAAGCAAAATTTTATCAAAAAGTTAAAAGGTCTGTAGGGAAAAAAAATCACAAATTCTCAAATATATGCTGAACCACAAAAAATTGTTGAACATACATGTTGGTGAAATAGATAGGTACTGAAGTTCCATAGACAACCGTTGATCCGTCGATTGCTCACAAGTCCCAGTGCCTTTATAAACATACTATATTGCAATATTAAATCTGCATATATATGTATGTAGTTTTAAAGGTACCAATGTGTGTTAATTAATAATTGCCAAGAAACATTCTAGATATATGGGAAAATCTAATAATATCTACATCAGTTCGAAGCTATACTACTTCATTTAATCATTTGCAGAAATAAACTATCATTGATACCTGTTTATGAAATTAATCTACTTTCTCGATAGGAAAACATAGCGATGCATAAATTTATAATGAAGAACGAATTAACGCGTTGCCATAGTAGCGTGTATATATCACTTTGATACGTGTAAGTGTATATTGTCAAGGCCTGTCGCAGCCCCACGAAGTGTGACTTCAAAACCGACTGGTTGTGGGTTCGATCTTCACTCGAGGAGATGAAATATTTACTTAAATTTATATTTCCATTTCTTCGCTCTGGTGTCGCGGCTAGCCGCGGCTAGGCACTCACCACACAATGCCTCCAGAATTCGGAAAGTGGGGAACGGAGTGTCTTAACACTAGGTTCCCTCTGTCTACCCTACTGTGTGCGGGATACAGCGTGAAGCTGATAAAAAAATTATATGATATTGTCAAACATATGGTAGCGTGTTTTATATTTATTTTATTAGTTTAATATTATTTTCTATGCATAATTTTATCAAAATATGAACATTCCGCACTTCTACTCCTATATATAGCTGTGTCAAATATTATACTCCTCCATGGGCACAATTTGCGCAAATAGGGTTCTAAAGTTTATACTTCACGTATTAATATACGAGTAATTATAGATAATGTACGTGGAAGTATTTTATCTATGTAGTTAGATACTTTTAACAAATCGCTTATTTTATAAGTTAATATATAAAGACCAGTCGTGGCGCAGCGGCATGAAGTGTGACTGTAAAACCGACTGGTTGTGGGTTCGATTCACTCAAGATGAAATATTTACTTAAATTTTATTTCCATTTCTTCCCTCTGGTGTCGAAGTTAAACGCGGCGGTGAGTTCTGTCACTCAACACGCTATGCCTTCAGAATTCGTCAGAAAATGGGGAACGCAGTGTCTTAACACTAGGTGCCTACCCTGTTGTGTGCGGGATACAGCGTGAAGCTGATTTAATTTAATTTTAATTTAATATATAAAATATTGATTAAAAAAAATATTAACTATGACTCCGTTAGGATTAGGTAAGTATTTATATTATTTGTGTACATCACTAATTATAGAGTTCAAAATATTTTTTCAAAAGCATACGCTGTACATCAAATACTTTTTCATTGATATATTGTATTTTGTTACCGACGAATTTGTGAATATAATTCGAGTTGGACAGTATATCGACAGTATAATGCATAAGTGATTTTTCGTCAATTTGCTTTGCAATTCAAATTATGAATCCTGTCGCAGCTCCGGGGAGTAAAGAAACTTTATAAAAACTGTCGCGTCCTTGAAGGTATAGACAATAACCTACTGGCCGTGTTCTTCAATATTTGGGCACGGATTCGGTGTATAGGTGGTTAAATAAATAATTTTACGAATTTACACTTATTAAAATAGAAGTACCAACCTAACTGAAATAAATTATTTTTTTACAGTATGTATAGGTATGATGGAATAAATACTGTTTTTTTTATCAGCTTCACGCTATATTCCGCACTCAGCAGGGTAGGCAGAGGGAACCTAGTGTTAAGACACTCCGTTCCCCACTTTCTGCCGAATTCTGGAGGCATTGCGTGTTGAGTGGCAGAACTCAACGCCGCACTTAACCTCTACACCAGAGCGAAGAAATGGAAATATAAATTTAAGTAAATATTTCATCTCCTCGAGTGGGGATCAAACCCACAACCAGTCAGCTTCACAATCACGCTTCGTGCCGCTGCGCCATGTCTGGCCTCTAGAAATACTGTTTCTAAAAGTAGAATTTCACATTAGTGTCTAAAATAATTATAAAGTATATCTAATATATAGCATTACTGAACACAACAATATAAATAAACAATAGTACTCAACTATTTAAATATTAAATACTGCAGTACTGGTCTGTCTGTGCTGAGATTGTGAGTCAGTAAGGATTTAATTATAATAAATGCTAGTCCATGTTGACAGAATGATCTAATTTTAGGCTTTGTAGGTCGACCTCATTTCCCTGACGTGTCACTTCCAAACGGAGTGCTATACGCTCTAATATAATAACGCCGCTACGGCTTTAAACTCTACCATGTTGACTGTGTGATGCAAATAGACTATATTGAATTTTATATTCGGAATCAATATTTTTTATAGGGTTTTTGTATAATCTGTTTTTATTGGCTGTTATTTTTTTTCTTCTTTATCTCTATTATTTCCAAAGATTAAAGATAATTGTATATCTTCTTTGTTGAAGCTTGAACGGAACTAAAATCGAATGGAAATGTACCTAAAAACGTAGTAATTTATTTTTCATATTTAAAGATGAAAAGTTTTCAGTAATTAGTTCATAAAACATATTTTTGAATCAACCCACAATAATTAAGTTTCATTACATATCAGTCATGGGCTTGGCTTAAGTAAGTTTTTTAAATAAATTTACGCAATTAATATTTCATTTTTTTTTAAAATAGCAGGCTATTTTTGTGTATTTTATTTTTCTTTCTTTTTGATATTTCACTTTGACTTTCATTTTACTGAAAGATTATTATTTGTAATACTTTCTTTTATAACTTTGTTACAAATAGCCAAATGTAGTAGTAGAACATACTACTATATATATATATATACTATAGGTGAACACGTCACGTATATTATGAGTGGTTGCTCCTTTTAACGAAGATTTAAATACAATAAATCTTTCTTATTGTTATTAAACTTTCCCTAAAAAAATTATGAAAATATTTAGAAATTTTATTTAAAGGTTCATCAAATATTATACTTCTGTAAGAAAAAGAGGTTATCAATTCGTTTATATAGGAGAGCCACTAACTTGAGTAGAGTCCTTTTAAGGTTTACCCATCACTTAAAATCGTAAAATAAATTATTTTTTAACAAAAAGAAAAACCGAGTTCATAATAATAATAATTAAAAAAAGATTTTATAATTTTGAAGTCAGTGTCAAGTTAATGCTACAACAGCCTTAATACAATATCGAATTACCAAGCCTGTTTGTTTTTGTCACCGACTTCAAAATTGTAAAATCTTTTTTTAAATTATTTTTGTTTAATAAAATCGCCTACCGTAAGTACCTACGTTTTACATTATGTTAAATTATTTTTTACTTTTTAGTTCGTTTTTTGAAGTCGGTTTATCTTTTTGTTCAAAATTAGTTTATTAATTAAATTAATAATATTTGTTAATAAATAAAAATAATATTATAACTTAGTATTTTATATTTATGGCATTCACAATAAAGTAGTTTTAAAATTCTTTTATTGTTTATTACAGGTTTAAAGATGACCCAGAGTCTCCACTGTCCGGAAACTCACCAGGTAAGTAAAAATTAAATGATATTCATTTTTCAGATAATAAATATTAATCTTTCCACTTTTTTGCATTATTCTTACTAGCGTTTTAAAATTTTATGATTAATTTTTAACGCCGGCAACGCACCTGTAGCTCCACTGTTGTTACACGGGGCCGTGGGCGGCGGTGATCACTTACCAGGTGACCCGTACGCACGTTTGCCTTGTCTTTCTTCGTAAAAAAAAATCTTCGGAAATTGTTTATAAAATAATGTCAACAATTTCACTATATCCAAAATACATAAAAAAGTACAATTTTAGTTCCTCCTGAAGATCCAGACAATAAAAAAGAAAAGATTAAGGAGAATTTTTAAAACTATTAAGACGTACAAATGAGAGCATCTGGAGTATCTATAGTGTTTTAATACGTTTTATTTAATTAGTTATTTTTTTTAACTAATCAAAGGGTCACCTATCAAAAGGTCTTTCCAATTTATTTTTCATGTTCTTACTTATTATAATATTGAATTTGACTCTAATTTTTAAGCGTATATTTTTATGAGTCAAATTTAGAAGTTTAAAGTTATTTTAATATTAAAAACTAGAACGTAAAAATAAAAGAATTTATTACTACAGTCCTTTTTGACACATAAATCAGCATAGCTGCACACAGCAGGGCACAGGGAACTAGTGTTAAGATACTGTGTTCTCCACGTTTCGTCGAATTCTGGAGGCATTGCGTGTTGAGTGACGAAGTTTTGCATTGACATCAGAGCGAATTTAAATAAATATTTAATTTCCTCGAATGGGGATCGAACCCACAACCAGTCGCATTTACAGTCACACTTCGTGCCTTTGCGCTACGACCGGCCTTCTATTTGATATATATATATATATATATTTAAATTTTAAATTATAGAAAAATTAAAAATCGCACGCATGTGATTTTGCAATAATATGTACATATATGTACGAGTTCATTCACCACTACAAGAGAAAAACTAGCCGACTCCTGTTAAGGTACGCTGAGCTTTATAGCAATAGCGTACCGCATAATAATGGTATCTCACTAAACAAATTGTTATATAATATTTTTAATTCAATATTATTAAGAATATATATAAAAAAATATGTTTGTCTGTACGTCCTTTATAGAATTGTAAATTATGCAATTGATCATGCGATGAAGGTTTCTGAGTTTTTTTCAACCTATCAACCATTTTTTTTCGAAATGAACAAGACTTATTAGTCTTGTTCAAATGACTCAAAATCAATTGAATGTTTGTGTAATGGCTTTCATTCAAATTAATTTTAGTTAGTAACGTAGTAACGTGCGCACACGCAGGGTACAGCTAGTTAACAATAAAAATGACCTGGTTGGGCTGTATTTAATTATATGTGATAGTTATAAGGTCCTCTTTTGAGCTTATTCGACAAATAAGCTTTGTGTTTCTAAATTTTTAAGGGGAAACGATTTGAAACAAATATGATGAATTAAGTTTTGAAGTTAGTTTAAGAATATTTTTTATTTAATATTATACAACAATAAAAATAACCTGGTTGGGATGTAGTGTTGTAACTGATAGGGTTAAGGTCCTCTTTTGTTCTGTTTCCAAATATATGGAAGTGGAGTGGAATGGACATTAATATGATGCATAAAATGCATAATGTAACTTATTTTTTTTTAAAGAAATTTAAAATTTTTATGAATATAATTATATAATATGGTTTATAATTTTTGTTTTTCCAATTATGCGAATTATACAATACTTTTTGTAAAAGTCTACTAAATTTAGGGTGAACAAAATAATAAAAAAATAGAATTAATGGTAAATATATTTTAAGCATTCCGGATTATGGAAGTATTAGATGGTACTAAGTACGAAGGTACTATACTCTGTTTATTTATTTATTAGGAAGCCAACATTACATATTAAGAATACAATAGCTTCCAAATATTTATAAATATAATGATAAAATATGTCTCAATTATAGGCTAACTTTACATGCATATTCAAGTTGTTGCTCACATTTAAACTATAAACAAAAACAGTTATTTGGAAAAATATTTATTTGAACAAAAAATTTGAACATAGCGAGACTCGAACCCGCACCTCCTGGAAACCTAGTCGGTTTCCAGGAGGGGTGCTAAGTTTCTTTCCTAAGTGTGGAATAACACTTTTAAAAATGTTTAAAAACAGTTATTTGGTCTTATATAAATACTTCTATATGATTTTCTGACTTTCTGAGTTTTCTTTCGAGCAAAAAAAATTTGAAGTTTGTTCAGGAAAAAGATGAAGGAAGGTTTGTCAGTTACAAGTATGTATGAGAGCTTATTCAATTTGAATCATAGATTCTATTAAATTATAAATCCATTTGGTCTAAACTGCATTGCTAATTCAAATGTAGGTCGCGGTCCCAATTACGCTAGTCAAAGGACGAGGCAAGTCTCTAACTCTCTTTATTTTCTGGATAAGCTTTAAATATTTTATTGCGAAGATTAGGTTTGTGACAGTTCTTTTAAATTTATACATCATTTTATATTTTTTTATAATATTTAACGACGAAGCTTCCACATTTCTTCCATATTTGCTTGCCTACTTAGTCTCAATTTAAGAGAAAAACGATAAACAATTCAAAAATCTAACAACTTTGAGACCGTCGTGGCGCATGGGCACAAGGGTGCGACGGTTACGGGTTCGATTCCCAGTCGCGGAAATAAAATATTTGATATTTTCATTATCTCGCTCTGCACACGAGGCAAGGCGCGGTGTTGAGTTACGCTCAACACGCAATACCTCCAGAATTCAGAGGAAAGTAATCTATTAAAATAGTATTTTTTACAATTTAGTTTTTATTTAAATTTTTGCATATATATGTAAAAGTATAGATTTGGAATCGGTTTAACTATTTAAAATTAGTTATTTTTTAATTTTTACTTTTACTTAAAAATTATTTTTTGTTATTAGAAAACTAGTTAAAGAATAGATTACAACACCAGCCTGTTTGTTATTCTTGTCCTTGTTAGATTTTATTTCTGTTGAGTTTTGAATCGGTTAAAAATGTAACTTATCGATGTTAATTTTAATATATTCATTGGCGCTCCAAAGTACATAATTTAGCCTCGGCACATTGCCTTCAGTTAATTTATTAAGCTTATCTTTAATATACAAGGAATTATACCTACAATCATTGATTTTATTGGCCATTAGACATTTATAGGTCTCTATAATATTATATAGATTATCACTTAACTATTAATCGTTGAGGAGTTCTATGTCCTAGCATCGTCATCAGCTTATATTATCATTAGACGATGATTAAAAGAATGAAATATATGATAATGATTGATGATTTTCATGATGATTTTCGTGGGATTCGGTCATCAGATCCTGACTTTGTGGTAATGGGACGAATAGAAAAATATGCTCTTACCAATAAAAAAGATTATTCGGTCCACAAATGACGAAGAAATCGATCAATATATATTTTTTAAAAACAATATAGTAAACGAATATAGAACATCTTTTTGAAAAAAGAAGTCGGTTAAAACAAATACGTACAGCTTTTTTTTTCAAAAAAGAGAAGGTTCTATAATCTACTTCATAAGCGACCTCCTTTTGGGGTCTCTCTACCCATTTAAGAGCAAGTGATGGAAGTGCGGGCTACCATAAAAATATTTCTTCATCTTAAATCATCGATGGTTATTCACGTCGCACTTTTTTCAAGTTGTGCCGAAGCTGATGAAAACCCTCGGCAGGCTGCTGCCGAATATAGGAGAGCCAGCTTCTCCATGTCGACAGCTTTATGTTGGCGTGTTGAGATAAATGGCACTATACAGTGCACTCCTGTGCCAATCCAATTGTCAATTGAAAAGCATAGAGAGAGGGTCCTAACAGTGAGAGCCGTTAGGGCTTACTGTACGGTGCCATGAACGGCAGCTACTCTCCTGGCAGTTGTGAAGCAATTTCATTATTAGTACAATTTTTCTCCAATCTAATGTTGAAAATGTTTCACATTAGGTACATTACACGACTATCTTTGAAAATAAGTGTTCAAATTTGTGTGCTGCTGTGTCACACGCTTGTGCCCCTTCTATACGTCTGGCCTCTTGGATGATATTCAATTAATATTAAGTCCATACATAATTATCCTTTATATATTACTGAACAGATTTTACTTTTTAGTATACTTTTTATAGTTTATTTAAATTCCTAAATCAACTAGTATACTGCTAGCTCTTGAGATTAATATTAGTGTTGTTAAGAACACCGGGTTAAATTAACTTTAAGCTTTTAAAGATACAGATACATACTTCATACTCCCAAGTGGGAATCGAACCCACGCGTACCCATCGTCGCGTTTACAGTCACGCACTTGTGTCCCTGCGACACGACGGCCTATGATTATATTGCGTTAATGCAAATTACTATTTATTAGATAATTAAAAATACTGCAATAAATAATAATACTATAATTTCAAAAACAATGTGATTTGAACCTGAACTATTCGGTTGACGTACCAAGATGCCACGACCTACTAGTAGTCAACCGTACAACAGGTGACACTGTATTGAATTTTTTACCTAGCTTTATCCGAGAGTGTAACCTATTATGTGACAAAAACGTATTTATGTGACAAAAAACAACTTTCCACAGCTTTCCGCATAGCGGAGTAAGAAGAGAAGACCTAGTGTCAGTAAATAATGTTAAAGCTCACAAAATTCTAAGTGAGCTTATACGTATGTAGTTTATCGGGTAAGAACGATCATCTCTCAACCGTTACCTTAGTGCTAACAACGTTGTCCTTTTTGAAATAAATAAAATAAAAATAAAAAGAAATACATGTGACGATTTTCTACTTACATATTATACACAAAAATTCTCATAATTTATTTAAAAAAAAACATTCACATTAATAACTGTCGTATGTAAAGTGATTATGTTACATAAAAAAAATATTTCTCAACGAAAGTGCCGAAGTGAGCCACCTCCAGTACTAATTTTGAGTTTAATCTTTGTTATCAGGAGATCTTATGAGACAGCCGAGCCTATCCACTAATGGCACAACTTTGCAAAACCTTCAAACTCACACTACAAACAATTTTAAACTTTAAATCAAAAGAATTAAATTTCATTTTCAATTGGCATTTATTCGCAACACGTTTGATTAGATGCTAACACTCATTTCAATCTAAACCAATTGATTTTGTGTCCTATGGGAACGGTATAAGGTTATTTTTTAAATGCTCGCCTTTTTCTAACAGCAATGCCGGGTTCGCTGACCTGAGCAAAGGTTTCCTTCCTGCGCAAACGCCATGAGACTGGTGCACTTTACATGACACATCTACAGGTAGGCCCGTACTGTCTCTTATTTGATACCTACTGGTAAATACATTTTAGTACCTATTAATAGAAAGAAAGCGATTGTGATTGAATTAATCTTGAAGATTTATATATATATTTTTTTGTTGTTAAAGAAATAAATGTTAAAGATTTAAGTATTTTTTTGTTGTTAAAGCTAATAGATCCGAATAAAATTATTAAATACAATAATTAATGACCTGTTATGACATTTTTCTCAAATTTACAATCTATTTTACGCAGTATAAAGTTGTACTCCACCTAAGAATTATTAAACAAAACAGATGAGATGGTGATTGTGATTGAATTTTAAACCAAAAAGTTAAAAAAATAATTTAATTCAATAAAATTATAATGATTATTGTAGATAGAAGTAAACAGTTAAAGCAGATACAGATACAGATTTTTCTGTGTCTTCAATGAAGGATTTATATAATTTCATAAAACTTAATTTACTATGATTTATATATTATTTACAACTTATTATGCGACTGACATTGTAGGTATGTATACGCAAATCCGAGTATAGTATATATAGTGCACTCGCGTCGCCCGCTAATTGCGGATATAATCCTTCCTGAGCCGGTTTTCAGACATCATCTTATGTAATATATTATGCATTTAAATATTGAAGAGCCATCGAATAACTTTTTTTTACCATTCACATGTTATTATCGAGTGATACCCCACTTAAACGGTCTTAAAATAATGTTTATTTTAATATATTCTTGATTTATACGTAAGTCTCGTTAGAAAACTAAACAAAACCTATAAAGCTTACTCTTGAGATATATATTTTTGATGTACAGCTGCTTAAATACTTAATTCTAGAGTCATCAATGACTTGAAAGATCACTTTTTCAAATCTGTTCTGATGATTTTATTAATACATGTAATAAAATTATCTTTATAACCTAATAAACTTTCTACAATATTTAAATGTAAAGTATATTTTAAAGCTAGAAGGTGGCTACTTGTTTACATATAAGTAAAAAAAAAGAATAGTTTGAAACAAAACTGCATAGGACTCATTAATTAAATTAAGTTTTGTTATTGAAACTTTAACGTAATTATAAATTGTTATTAAATGACAGTTGTTAAACGAAAATAACATAAAGAATAAAAGTTAAAATAAAAGCATACGCATTTATTGAAAAAAAAAAAACTGTATATTTCGGTGCGCCTGCGCCGCTCCCGCGTCACCGACACCAACTCTTATAAGAATTACAAATTGTAGCTTGAAATTCAATAAGTGTTTTGAAGGTTTCACCCCGACGTCAGCTATAAACATACACCGTTATATTAAAGCTATTTACTTATACGTAAATAAATATGATCACAAAGCTTACACTGATTTAATTATAATATAATTTCAATTAAATGTTAATTGTGGATTAGAATATTTGTAATCTGTAAGGGTCATCGTTGCAGATGTTGGTACATATAATATCTATTTTTCATACTCCCAAGGCAGAAAAGTTATATTAAATTATTTGTACTTAAAATGTTTTATTCTAGAGGATTTAGATATTAAATTTTAAAAAACGGAGCTGTTATACTTTTTGCGTTTTTACCAAAAAAAAAGGCAAAAAAATAAAAAAATACATTTTTGGTTACTTACCTGTATGTGTGTACCTACTGGTCCTTGTTTAACACTGCAACTTCACAATCAATATTCTTATTTGAATGTACATTTATTAAGATAGTGGGCTATTTACGTTCACGCATCGCGCTCTGTAAGAATATCGCATTATACTGCGGGCTTTATTTCAATGTGTTAAAAACGGAAAGGCTAAATGTTTTTTCTTATTTCCTTTGTTAATTAAAAAAAAAAGAAAAAAATACATAAAACGAGACATTAGCATATGTCTAATTTCTGACATTTACATTTTATATTTCCAATAATAAATATAAATAAAAAAAAACATAACCTCATCTTGTCTAGTTACATATAATAAATGTTATAAAAACATTTATATTATAATAAAATAAAAGCTTCCGTACACATACTTCGCAATACCATCGAGTCAAGAGCAATTTTATAAGTAAAAAAGTCCGAAGCGGCGCGTGGGCAAGCAAAAGTATTGGAGTGGAGCTTAGCGGCCAGTGCGCGTTGTATCGCTGGCCGGTGTGGTTGTGCGACATGCTCGGAATATGGACGTGTATAGCCTGTCCGCTTCGTGCGTACGCGCACCACCCCTGAGTATCGACGAGTTCTCGATATACTTCGATAAGGAACATCAGCTTAAGCAAGGTGTGTTGTGCTTTTCTTGTATTGACGTGCTCAGTGACTTTTGGATCTATCTATGTTTTCATTTTTTTTTCATATTTAACTTTATTTTGTTTTTTTTTAGGACGCGATGTTGTTGTATGTATTAGTTATATAAACTTACAGTTAATTATGCAAGCTTTGAATTATTATTTATTACTGTATTACGCTCTGTTTGTTAATAAGTTGTGTGAATAGTAGTGATGTATTTCTGTGATATGTAATGAGGTGAAGCATTTGTTAAATGAAACGATTAATATATATATTTTTTGGAATAATTGATGTATTGAGGCTAACGTAGTTAGGGAAAAAAGCAAAATTTGCTGTAAGTAAGCATACGATAGAAATTATATAAATAAAATTATTTTAATAGAAATAACAAAACTAAGTGTAATAAAAATATTTTTTTATTAAAAATAACACAATCCCGCAGAATACTTTTAAATGAAAATATGTTTGAAAATAATGATGTACCTTAGTAATATTGATCTCTTCTAACCCCTGACCTCTCATAGTTAACCGAGTTCAATGGTCATGCTGTGTATCATCTGTGGCTTCCGGTGCAGCACTGTTACTAGTCATTAAGCTCGACGTCGACCAAAAACAATAAGAACAAGATTTTAAAATATTTCATTTGCCAACGAATTTTAATTTGGTGTTTTTATTATCAAATAAACAACTTAACGCTATAACGATAGCCACTTCCTGTATATATGTACATATATATATATATTCAGATCTAAAAGCAAAAGTTATTGTTCCATCGTTATTACAATTTAAAAGTACCGAGTGTAAGAAAGTCTTGTTAGAATTTTAAAACCACATAAAAAGGCCAATGTCAGTTTAATATACAGTTAGATCATCAAGTGTCCCCACAAGTCCAGTTTCGTAAATTTACATGTCTCCAAAAGCAATGGCCGTCCGTTTTGCCAAAACCTCACGGTATTTCTAATACTTTGCGCTCTGAGAATGGATTATGTATTTTTGTTTCCGCATTCGTACTGGGATATGGACGCGTGCTCTATCCATATTCTATTGTGGATTGTCACCGTCGAAAATATTATTCTTATCGGGTATTAGCAAATGAATTATATTTATATGAATGTTTTTTTACTTTATGAATTTATTATAAAAATGTTATGTATGAAAACTGTTGAAACTATAAAAACAATTAACTTTATGCAATATAATTAAATATATATGTTGCTTAAAGTTAACTTAAGATTATTCGTATTTTTCGAGATAAATAATTAGTGACAACTCATTCCGTTTCCTACATTTCGCTCATTTACACCATTTAAGAAAGAAAGTAGTATTTAAAAATAAAAAGTATCCTCGGCTTAGTCCCAACAGAGCTACGTTGGCGACCAAAAGTGTATTAGTATATAATAATTTTATTTTTTCTGGTTTTACTTTCATTTGTAAACTATTTGTAATATGGCGTATTCTGTGGTGTAATTAAAAGAATACCTATTGACATACATCGTCCATTCAAATAAAGTTATCTTTTCATGTAAAATTTTAATATGCAACTATTAAATAATATATTTTGTGTTACTTAAAGTGCTTAAGTTTAAAAAAATACTAAATACAAAGATGAAATTATATAACGAGTGTCGAAGACATAACCACTGTCAAAGAAAATAATATCATGCCGTGCCTTTTTTGACACTTTATTCAATAGACCTACGTATATCTTCTGCTTAAGATATATTTTTCTTATTTTATATAGTCTTTATTTAAAATATTGAAAAGTAAGACGAAGTACGTTTATGTATTATAATATTTTTTTTCCGTATCCGAAATATATGATATGAGTTAAAATATACTGTCTTAAATATTTCAATTTATTTACTTAAATTTATATTTCCATTTCTTCGCTCTGGTGTCGAGCAAAGCGCGGCGTTAAGTTCTGCCACTCAACACGCAATGCCTCCAGAATACGGCAGAAAGTGGGAAACTGAGTGTCTTAACACTAGGTTCCCTCTGTCTACCCTGCTGTATGCAAGATACAGCGTGAAGCTGAAAAAAAATATTTCAAGTTAAGGTTATCCGTTATGTAATCATTAATGTCACTAAACACACCACGAAAATCAAAATTGGAATGAATATTAAATTCTGCTAATTTTAAAATGGTCATTTGTGTTACTGTGAAATTGTTACTGTTTTGTTTTTATTACCAACTTTAAATAACAAAGCCAGTCATGGCGCAGTGGCGCAAGTGTGTAAATGCGAAAAAAGTGACTATTAACGCCATTGGTTGTGGCTACGATCCCCACTCGAAGAAATGTAAAATTTAATATTTTCCATTCTTTGCTCTGGTGTTAAGGCAAAGCGCGGTGTTGAGTTCCGCCACTCAACACGTAATGCCTCTGGAATTCAGCGGAAACTGGAGAACAGATTGTCTTAACACTAGATTCCCTCTTCCTACCCTACTGTGTGCGGGATATAGCGTGAAGCTAATTTTTTTAAATAACAGAATGAGATGTATGTCAGTTATCATTATTAGGTTAGCAACTAATAAATACTATAATTTGTAACAAAATAAAAAAAATAAAAAAAAGTTAAAAATGACTGGCTACGGGAATCAACAGGTTAAATTATTAAGTAGTGTGACAGATTTAATAGTACATATATAATATTAACCTTCTGAATTCTGGTGAATATTTTGAATAATTTATAACTGAATTCCTTGAATTTCCTGATCATTTTGATCTAGATCTATTAATATATTATTTAATTGAAAACTCTACAGCATCTCGGAAATTTTACCTTACAAATAGAGATAGAGCCAGCGTCCAATTAGTGCTTAAACGCAACTAATTAAATCCTAATCAACAAAGCTCGTCTTGTAGTTTGCATGAGAAGCTTCATGTTAATTTTCTTAGTAATCATATTTAATATATTACGTTCCAATTTGTGTAATCACAAATATCTTTTACTGTTTAGGGTTATCTTAGTTAGATAGATAGCTTTCTATATCCCTCAAATAGACTAATCGTGGCGCAGGGGCACAAAGTGTGACTGTAAATACGGCTGGTTGTAGGTTCGATCTCCACTCGGTTAAGTAAAATATTTATTTAAATTGTTGTCGAGGCCAAGCGCGACGTTCAGTTCCGCCACTCAACTCACAATGCTTCCAAAATTCGGCAGAAAGTGGGGAATGGAGTGTTTTAACATTAGGTTACCTCTGCCAACCCTGCTGTGTGCGGGATACAGCGTGAAGCTGATTTCTATTTCCCAAATATAACGTTGATATATAGGGCTATAACGTTGACCTTAACAATAAGATGGGATATTTGTAATTAGAACCCACAAAACCAGATAAATAAGATTTATTTTAAAAAGAAATGTTAACAATTTTAAAATGTTTGAAATGTAATAACATAATATATGAATCTAAATCTATCATAATCTTTAGATTATCAAAGATAAATCTTATGTGGGAATGTATATTATTCATATAACGATCTAACGTGGTAGATATGTTTTGACTCTATATAGTATCATAATAGTTCATGAAAACACAATTATACTCTGCTAAACAACGGGAGAGCTAAAACTGTAATGAGATAGAGATTACTTTTTTTTACGTTCATGTATTCATGTATCCCGTAGGCAGAGGGAACCCAGTGATAAGACCGTTTTCCATTTTCCGCAGAATTCTAGAGATATTGAGAGTGGTGGAACACTATGCCCCGGTTTTCCTCGAATCCAGAGCGAAGAAATTAAAAATCTAAATATTTATTTTCTTCGAGTGGAAATCTAACCCACAACCTGTGGAGTTTACAGTAGTCACAGGACAGTGACGACTGACCTCAGAGGTCATTTGAAATAATTATAAGTTAAAATTTTATTTTACGTATAATAAAAAAAATCTACTAAATTGTATATACAGTTCTGTAATTTTGTTTGATGCACGTAGCATTCAGATGCCCTGATTAAAAGAAACACGCATCATGGTGGTTTCCGTTCCCAATCCTTTTGTCTGTTTTTGCTCTGCATGTTCCCTTAATTACGAAGAAATCTTAAAAGATGAAAAGTATGAACGTAACAATAATCCATGCCGGAAGAATTAAATTTAAGAAAGAGAGAGAAGATTTCGGCGGGAATAAAATTTAGCGATGTTCAGCTTAATTTCAATATTTTCTTAAATTTTAAAGGTTTGTTTCTATCTCTTGTATGAAAAGATAAACATAGACTAAATTTAGTTCTTTATTAACTGGAATAGTAGTTTGTAACATACAATCATATTACTATACAAAAGTAAGTTTTTGCTCGATTTTAAATTCGGATCCTTTTTTTTTTTATAAAGGCCGGTCGTAGCGCAGAGGCACAAAGTGTGACTGTAAAATCGACTGGTTGTGGGTTCGATCCCCACTCGAGGAAGTGAAATATTTATTTACATTTATATTTTCATTTCTTCGCTCTGGTGTCGAGGCAAAGCGCAGTGTTGAGTTCCGCCACTCAGCATGCAATGCCTCCAGAATTCTGCGGAAAGAGGGAACGGAGTGTCTTAACACGAGGTTCCCTCTGCCTATTCTGCTGTGTGCGGGATACAGCGTGAAGCTGATTCATTTTATTTATTTATAAATATAGGGTATTTATTGAGATAGGACTTATTTAAGTAAAGGTAATGTAATATTGCATGATGATAAAAACTTTGATTTAGGCATGGATGCTTTGCATAAGTGCATATGTGCATTTTTCGGAGTTATTTAAAGAGTGTTATTAAATTTTATCTTACGAGTTACCTTCACTTTTGTAATTTATGGTGACATTTTGTTTATCTTCACGAATTTTAGTAAATTCTTAGAGCGAACTAAACTTGAGTCACAATTTATTTCATAAATAATTATAAATTTTCTATATATATATATAGAGGGATTGATACAATATTACTATATTTACATCATGGATCTATCAAAATAGGAAATTTCAATTAAATATACATAAAACCGCAAAAATTAGGCAGAAAAATAAAAATAAATAACTAAACAAACTCATTGACCCGTTCGAGAGTGAATCCGTGATCACGAGGCTGGACCTAGGTTCAATAACCGCGTTATGCAAGCCCCGCGATAAGACTCGCTGTAAGCTAACTTTCACATTAACTTAGGTTAGGGACTAGTTTGTCATTATTGTATCTAAAACATTATATATTGGATACTTATATATTGGAATTATAAATTAAATATTATTTTGAATCGTCACTTTAGAAATATAAGTGATACGAGTAATCAAATCAGCTTCACTGGCGTACTCAAATGATAGAATGATATTTTTTAAAATACTCGTACTAGAGGCCAGTCGTGGGCAGCGGAACAAAGCGTGACTGTAAAATCGACTGGTTGTAGGTTCGATCCCCACTCAAGAAGATGAAATATTTACTTAAATTTATAGTTCCATTTCTTCGCTCTGGTGTCGAGGCAAAGCGCGGCGTTGAGTTCTGCCACTCAACACGCAATGCCTCCAGAATCCGGCAGAAAGTGGGGAACGGAGTGTCTTAACACTAGATTCCCTCTGCCTACCGTGCTGTGTGCGGGATACAGCGTGAATGCCGCCGTTCAACGCCGGGTTTTTGCCTTGAAGCTAGAGCGAAGAAATGAAAATATAAATGTAAATAAATATATCAATTTCTCGAGAGGGGATCGAACCTACAACCAGTCGATTTTACAGTCACACTACTGGCCTCAGTATAGTAGCTAGTTCTATTAACACAATAAATCAATCGACTATCAGTAAAATATCAAAACTATCACTTCCAAGTACGAAAGTTATTAATAGTTACTGTCCTTATCCGGAGACATCCCAGGGATAGCTGGGTATAGCTATCCTGGCTCACTGCAACATATAGGAACACAATACGTCTACAATGCATTGTGTTTTGACAGTGCAATATGTGTATACTGTAGCTTAAGACGGACTTAGAAAGGATCGACATAACCAGGGTTATAAAATATTCGTACTGGAATTTCTATTCTTCGAAACAAACATAAATAACTTATGAGGCACAAAATGCCTGCAAAATGCTTTCTATAATTCAGACGTGTTGAAATTGAAAATTGATTTGTTTCGCTGATTTATTAATTTTATTCAATACATTTTCGTTTAAACATTTTCAGATTTTACTGATTTTATAGATTTTTAGATATTCAAAAAAATCCCATCTAACTTAAATGTACCTTACATAGACGATTCGTTGTGAACAATTGAAGTAATAAAATGTTATATTAGAAGAACAAAAAAATCTTGGTTACTAATTGCTGTCTGTACATGAAAGATATATATGAGAAAATCTATTAAGCCATTTGAAATTTACAAATGTAAAAGAATCCAAAATAATAATTTTTATTACTTATGTTCGTTTGTCTGTGTGTTTGTGCACGCTATTATTAAATAAAATGTTAAAAATAATAACTAATATCGTCATATTTTAAGCAAATTTATTAATTTTATTATGGAATAAAATAGTTTATAAAGGTCGAAGTAAATTTATTTAACAATATAAGGCAGTAAAGGACTTGTCATCAAAATATTTAAAAAGAAAGTATTTCACATATTCATTTATAATAACTTAATATAATAGTAGTCGTATCATTGTTTCTTACTTTGCCGTTGTATTAAATACTTTAGGTAATCCATAAACCATTTCATTTTCGATTCGATTTCGTAAGTCATCCCGCTCACAGCAGGGTAAGCAGAGGGAACCTAGTGTTAAGACACTCCGTTACCCACTTTCTGCCGAATTCTGGAGGTATTGCGTGTTGAATGGCAGAACTCAACGCCGCGCTTAGCCTCGACACCAAAGCGAAGAAATGGAAATATAAATTTATGTAAATATTTCATCTCGTCGAGTGGGGATCGAACCCACAACCTGTCGGTTTTACAGTCACGCTTCGTGCCGCTGCGCCACGACTGGCCTCATTATTTTTTATAGAATTAAATGTTTTTTAAATTTATAAAAATTAGTAACCTACATTTTTTATAGTCACTATATTTATTAATTATAAACAAGTAACAAGGTATCTTCAAATTTGTATGTTTAACAATTTCACATAGAAGTAAATGTTTTTAACATTCAGCATTTTATAACAATTTTTGTTAAGAAAATTTCATGTAAAGATATATTATATATGTTTTTGAGGCCATCGCGCAGGGGTATAAAGGTGAGACTAACGCAACAGTTGTGGGTTCGATCCCCACTCGAGGGAATGAATTATTATTTATGAATATTATCATTTCTTCGCTCCAACACCAAGGGAAATTCCTCAGCATGTTTTTTTTATATATGTATTAGTAATAGTCGTAATGGTACCTATATACTGTGTACATATAGTACAATGTATTGCATTCCCTCACATCTTGATTTCTATAGCAATAAATGCAATATTGGATATATTACATTTTCGCACAGCATAAAAGCCTTTGGAGAAATAGACTTTTATTGTGCCCCGATGCACTAGGATTTCTGTCGACGCGATTTTCCGCGAATATTGAAGCTTATAAAAATATGTACGTCATCTAGATATGATCCCATATATTTATAACAGAAAAATAATTTTGCTATGGGGCCGTTCAAGTATTACGTAAGCAGTTTTTTTTGCAATTATTGACCCCCCCCCTCCCCTATGTCATCAAAAATAAGCAATCCTCTTACAAATATTTCATTGAAAACGTCAAAAATAAGCAAACCCAAGACCCCCCCGCCCCCCTACAGTGCTTACGTAATGCTTGAACGGCCCCCTAGTAAAATAATAAATATTCTATAAGGCCAGTCGTGGCGTAGGGGCACATAGTGTGACTGTAAAATCGACTCGAGTTCAATCCCCTATATCTAAATTTATATTTTCATTTCTTCGCTCTGGTCGAGGCAAAGCGCGGCGTTGAGTTCCGCCACTCAACACGCAATACCTTCAGAATTCGGCGGAAAGTAGGGAACAGAGTGTCGTAACACTAGGTTCCCTCTGCCTACCTTGTGTGCGGGATCCAACGTGAAGCTGATGAAATATTCTAAGCAGTAACAGAATAATCTATTTAGAACTGTAATATTTGTAATACGAATTTTGGCAATGACATTGAGTAAAAGTTTTTATTCCAGTCGTGTTTTTATTACAAATACTTTCTACAGCGAATTGTAATTTAATAAAAACAACCGCAAAAAGAACCTAATTTTAGATTATCGATTTTTTTCCAAATGGATTTCTACGGTTCAGTTGACATTTAAAAAAAAACTCAGCACTACATTAGATTAAATATATTAGCTTCCTTAAATTAAATAACTCTTTATTTGAAAATATCTTATAGAGATGTCTAAAACTAATATGTTATACATTATTTTCATGAAAAGAATAAAAAATCTCCGTTGTAACCGAGTCTTTAGCCTTTAAGGAAGGGAATGTTTAATTTATCGCAAATTGCTGAATTTTAGAGAAAAATGGAAAAGTATATTTACACTAGTACAAGGAGTAGAGCTACGCAGCTACCGTAACGTAAGAGCACAAGCGTTCGACTGTAAACGCGATGGTTGTGGGTTCGATTTCTACTCGGGGGAATTAATGATTTAATATTTTCATTTTCTCGCGTTATTAACGAGGCAAAGCGCGGCGTTGAGTTCCGCCGCTCAACGCGTAATGTCTCAAGAATTTGTCGGAAAGTGGGAAACGGAAGTATCTTAATGGGGAAACCCCGGAAGTGTCTTAACAATAGATTCCCAGGTTAATAACTGCTACAGCGTGAAGGTATCGTACAAATCCACCATAACGGCGCTAAAATATTTTATTTTTTCATGGCATCTTTTTAAAAACTGGCGAGAACGCTTTTTAGTTATTCGTAGTCACGAGTAGACTCGATGTCCAATAATTGAAGTGTTTCAAACTGAAGCAAAAAATGAATTGAAATCTTGTACCTACAAATGAAATACCTAGGACGTTCATAATATATTTTGCAGCATCACACCGTATCGCGTATACGGTGTGATATGCAGAGGGAACCTAGTGTTGGGACAACACTCTTATGTGTAGCCTTGATTACAATGGCAGTGTTTAACCTCGTCTGCAGGGCTACTCATGAAACCAACCTCAATTCAATCTTGACAACAATCATATCCCAATCCGTGTTCTTACATTCGTTTAATAATATTTCGATTCGTTAGTCGGAGGGTAAAAACTAAATATTATCGAAAACGCAAAAATCTCTCAGATGAAGAAGGAACGACAAAGAAAAAAGAGTGAACGAAGAATTTCCTTTGACAAAAACTAAAATTTCTCTCATCTTTTCTATTCTTTTCTCTTCAAAAAGCGCGTCTATCTCCACCTTAAAGGCCGGCAACGCACCTGTAGCTCCTCTGGTGTTACACGGGATCGTGGGCGGCGGTAATCACTTACTATCAGGTGATCCAAACGCTCGTGTGCCTTGTCTTTTTCTATATTTTTTTTTTTTTTTCATATTTCTACCTTTATGATAAAAAAACAGAATATCTACATTTCAATAGTTAAGTCATGCTTAATCGATCAGGGACTCATAAGAAAGCAAAACAAAGACCAACGGAAGTGTTACAAAAACTGTAATTAGTCACAAACACTCAATGAACTGTTAAAGAGACGGTCGATTGCCGCTCTTGTTACGCTTATATTCGATTATAATAATAATATTGATAAAATATCTGCACGAAGATTTTTCTCTACATTCCTTATTCGTTATTTTTTAAGCTCCATGTTACATATAGAAGGGTGGGCAGATAGAACTTACCGATAAGACATTCCATTCCCAACTTTCCACTCAATTTTCGAAATATTGCATGTTAAATATATTACAAACATACCATAAAAATAAAATTAAATTAAATTAGCTTCACGCTGTATCCCGCACACATCAGAGAAGGCAGTAAGTAGGCAGTAGGGTAGGTAGGAACCTAGTGTTAAGACACTCCGTTCCCCACTTTCTGGAGGTATTGCGTATTGAGTGGCAGAACTGAACGCCGCGCTTAATCTCGACACCAGAGCGAAGAAATAGAAATATAAATTTAAGTAAATATTTCATCTCCTCAAGTGGGGATCGAACCCACAACCGGTCGGTTTTGCAGTCACACCTCGTGCCGCTGCGCCACGACCGGCCTCACAAACATACCATAAATAATATAAATAGTGATACTACACTACAACTACACTGTTTAGTTTTAGACAAACGTAAAACGTTTAACTGTACCTACTAAGAAACTTATTTAAACAGAGATTATAAGAAATTCACAAACTAGATATT
Organism: Heliconius erato demophoon; assembly: GCA_018249695.1. NCBI lineage: Eukaryota > Metazoa > Arthropoda > Insecta > Lepidoptera > Nymphalidae > Heliconius > Heliconius erato. Next base: position 3,655 of record DWQW01000089.1, on the reverse strand, counting down.
GTATAACTACAAACAATAAATAAACATTTTGGAACATATTCCTGAGCCACAAACCAAAAATATGCAGAGTGGAAGTATCAGTACCACTTTAAATAAACTACTCCATAAAAGCCTAATACAGTTTTTTTAAAAAATCCCAAAAATTAAAACACAATAACTAATAAAATTGTCGTTTTTAAATAAAACGCCATTTGTCAAGAATGACGCACGCACACATAAACATATCAATGGGAAACCGCCGCATACGCCTCATTCCGAAATCGAGTCCTAGGTATTGGCGGCAAAGTTCAAAGTTGTTTAACCTTTAGTAGTATTTTTGTAGTAGTATGCGTTTATGTTATTCGCAACAATGCGTAACTGCGTCACACGTACTACAGGTATGGTTAACCTTGAAATGAAAATAAATCCTACATCTAAACTGTTGACGTATCTTGATTAATTTCTTTAGGTATGTATTTGAAACATTTTACCCTATATGCTGTTTCCGTAACAGGAGCGCTGCCTCTTCCACCCTGTATACATTAACGTTTGAATTCACAAAAGTAAATAGGAAAGAATAAACGAAATAATTAATATATTTCATTTCCTCTTTCCTCGAAAGAGGAGAATGTAAGTATGTTGATGGAAACGGAGTGTCTTAACACTAGGTGCCCAGGTTCCCTCTACCTACCCTGCTATGTGCGAGATACAACGTGATGTTGAAAAAGGAATCAATTATGGCATTGTTTTCATCAGTAACTTCATCTTAATTGACGTCAATCGATCATTCAACAATGAAAACAAAGCCTTTACAAGCAACTGGCTGACAACAGAAATAAACTATGCTACATAACAACAACTACATTATAAAAAAATGCATGCTCTTTTAAAAATATAATTATGTACATCATTTTTTATAAAATAGCTCAATATAATTGCATCCGACAACAATATACAATTAATTAAACTTGTATTATTTATATAAAATTCCCACATTTTTTTATCTTCTTCTAGAGACATAGCTATTATTTTGATAGATAAATTTGAATAGAATTTATTGATTCCACGAGTGAGATTTAAACCTACGACCATCGTGTTCTGTTTACCACGTGCATTTTGCAATTGCACACAACCGACAAATATGCATATGTATATTAATGGAATAATAGTTTTGTTGTCAACACTCAAAGCCTTAAATAATCATACATAATATAGCTTCATAAATATTTAATAGACATATCAGGTTGTTTATTCACTTGGAAACTTTAATCCATTATTAAAAAAATTTTTTTTTCCAGCTCTAGAACTGGTTGGACCTAAGGGAAGAGTATTCGTCAGCCTGCTCTTCAATACAATGTTTATCCTTGGCGGAGTCTCTGTTACAGTCCTTTCCTGGTGGCTACAAAGCTGGAGATATCTTCTATTAGTCATCTACATACCAGCTATCTTAGTATTCTTTTATTTGTGGTCACTCACCGAGAGCTTCCGATGGCTTTTTAGCAAAGGACGCTACGAAGAAGGTCTAAACGTCCTTACGAAATGTGAGAAGGTCAATAACGTGACTGTACCCAAAGATCATTACGATCAAGTAGAAAAACAAGCAATGAAACAACGTGATGCAAGAAAATTCGAGGCCTTAGAAACAAATCAGTCCACGTTCAAACAATTGCTTCTATCTCCGATGATATGGAAAAGATTATTCACATGTTCCTTTCTTTGGACCACGTCTACTCTGGTCTACTACGGTCTTTCGATCAATGCCATAGAATTATCAGGGAATAGCTACTTGAACTATATTGTAGTTTTAGTAATTGAGGCACCGGCCAATGTCTGCAAGTTGATTTGCTTGGACAGATTTGGGAGAAAACGCGTGATAGCCACAGCGTTTATAATGACTGGCATTATATTAATTAATTATGGGTTCTTGCCAGGTAATTATGTACTTTTTTACGATTTTGCACGGCACATCTTACTATAAACGCGGTTATTGTGTATTCGATTTCCATTCAGGGAAATGATTTATCTTCATTTCCTCGGCCTGGTAGCAAGACAAATTGGGGTAAAGAGTTTCTCCATTCAATTAACATTGAGTATGGAATGGACTTGGATAGTCCATGTCCAATTTTCGTGACATTGTAAATACAACATACGGTACTCAGTTCCAAGCAATTTTTTTAACAAATTATTTTTGTTGTAATATTTATTATTAAATTACGATTTCAATAAAATTATAAGTGAAGTGGAAAAAGTGTATTAAAAATTCGGCCATTGCTTAGATTCCTCGTCTTAACTTGTATTTAAAATAATCATTTTATTTCAAATATATTTTGGGAACTCAAATGGGAATCCAACACATAACCTGTCGCGTTTACAGTCGCTGGCTTGTGCCCATGCCCCACCCCTGTCCTCCAGATATTTTTACAATTTATGTTGAATAATTTTACAAATTTAAAAATCGTTGAGGCCAGTCGTGGCGCAGCGGCACGAAGTGTGACTGTAAAACCGACTGGTTGTGGGTTCAATCCCCACTCGAGGAGATGAAAATACTTAAATTTATATTTCCATTTCTTCGCTCTGGTGTCGTGGCTAAGCGCGGCGTTGATTTCTGCCACTCAACACGCAATGCCTCCAGAATTCGGCAGAAAGTGGGGAACGGAGTGTCTTAACACTAGGTTCCCTCTGCCTACCCTGCTGTATGTGGGATACAGCGTGAAGCTGATTTTATTTAAAAATCGTTTCAGGTGGTAACTGGTCAACCGCCTTCTATCTCGGCGGTAAGTTCTTCATCACGCTCGCTTACAACTCACTGTACATATTCGCGGCTGAGGTTTTCCCGACGAATTACAGGACCACATTGTTGGCGATTTGTTCTACAATCGGACGAATCGGGTCCGCTGTGGCGCCGCAAACACCTTTATTGGTATGTTATTGGGATTTTTGTTTATTTAATACTTACATTTGTACAAATAAAATTGTTTTAGCTTCACTCTGTATCCTGCACTTAGCAAGGTAGACAGGGGGAACCTGGGATCTTAGTGCTAAGACACTCCGTTCCCATTAAAATATTTTTGTTCCCCACTTTCCGGCGAATGCTAAGTCTTTGCGGATTGAGTCCTGCCACTCAACACGCAATGCTTCGAAATTCGGCGGGAAGTAGGGAACGGATTATCTAAATATCCTGCCATAAGCGTGAAAAAGTAAATATTAAGAAACATCTAATTTGTCTAACATTCAAATTTGAGGAATTTTAGTTAAATGTGGGCGGTCAAATGTCGGAAAATGGTAAATGTGGAGTCATATTGAAGGGATTTTAACAGGTCGTTCCCCAATATTCTATTTAATTTATAAAATATTCTGAGGCCAGTCGTGGCACAGCGGCACAAAGTGTGACTGTAAAACAGACTGGTTGTGGGTTCGATCCCCACTTATAAAGTTCGATAAATTTATATTTCCATTTCTTCGCTCTGGTGTCGAGGTTAAGCGCGGCGTTGAGTTCTGCCACTCAACACGCAATGCCTCCCAGAATTCGGCAGAAAGTGGGGAACGGAGACTCCTTCCCTTAGTGTCGCCATTGATTCTTGTTTCTCAGATTCTCTGAAAAACTTTAATATTCTTCATATCAACGCTCAAAGTATTCCGGCTCATTATCCTGATATGCTTGCGTCATTTGAATCTC
>DWQW01000088.1:0-86587 GCA_018249695.1 Heliconius erato demophoon | reverse complement strand
TGTATCCCGCACACAGCAGGGTAGGCAGAGGGAACCTAGTGTTAAGACACTCCGTTCCCCACTTTCTGCCGAATTCTGGAGGCATTGCGTGTTGAGTGGCAGAACTCAACGCCGCGCTTAACCTCTAAGAAATACTTAATTAATAATAATATATTGCTCTTTATTAAATATTGTTTAATATAAAGATATCGTTTAATATAGAGTTTAATTTCGACGTAGCTTGATGAGAACGTATGGCTTAGCGATCAGAGCACCTGGTCGGTTTCCAGGAAGCGCAAGTTCAAGTCCCGTTATGTTCAAATTTTTATATGTTTTCTGAATAAGTGATTTTCTTTCCTAAGTGTGGAATAAGACTTAAAAAAAAATTAAAAATAAAATATTGTTTTTTAATAATTAATAATAGAGTTGCCACCTGTGTATATGCAGTTAATTTGTGAGCGCACTTGTCACGATCATGAACCTGATATCTTCTCAGTATTATCTTATCAGTAAGATGTATTCAAAAATTAAAGTAATTATTAGTAATTTTCAATTAAGTTTTTTTTTTATATATATATATATATATATATATATATATATATATATATATATATATATATATATATATATACGTGCATAATAAATAAACTATAACATTTAATATTTCCAATATTTTCTTAAAAATAACATATTTACTTAAAAACATAACTATCAATCGATATAATATAACAGTTAAAATTATAAATTATCCTACTAACAAACACGACACGAAATCCAACCGATACGTTTTCATTTATTTATCTTTAATTAATAGTCACGTAAACTACACTTGTTAAATTCACAGATCTCTGTCAGACCGACGCCGCAAACGGTTTCGATACAAAACAAGAGTTAAATAAGTGGTTTCGAGTCGGTAATTAATATGGTTTAAAATGGGGGTTGTTACTATAACGGTGTGATAGGCGTCCCGGCAGGTGTTCGGCTATAGCGTCTTAATCATATGATGAGTGTTATTGAATTAACACTTATAATATTTACTGTGACTGTAAAACCGACTGGTTGTGGGTTCGATTTCCACTCGAGGAGACGAAATTTTTACTTAAAATTTATATTTCCATTTCTTCGCTCTGGTGTCGAGGCTAAGCGCGGCGTTGAGTTCTGCCACTCAACACGCAGTAGCTCTAGAATTCAGCAGAAAGTCGGGAACGGAGTGTCTTAACACTAGGTTCCCTCTGCCTACCCTGCTGTTTGCGGGATACAGCGTGAAGCTGATTTGATTATAATATATATTTTTAGTATATTCTTGATGTTAAAGAAGAAGTTATTTTAAATAATAGTAAGATAAACATCTCTACATTATAAAACCTGGGATTTAGACTAAATTAAATTATTGTACTAGATTTTTTTTTAGGTATTTTCGGATTATAATTGATAAGGAATACAAGCAAACGACTGTTATATTGCAGCCTTGATAATCTTTTTGTACGTTAAACGATAAGGGAGCAATTTACATGGTATATTATATTGATAGTGTGAATGAGACAAATGATAACGGAGTGTCTTAACACTCTGCTTCGTTTTCGTAAAGCTAACTACATGTATATATTAATATATTTAATCAATTTATATATATGTAAATGCCATAGTACGTTTTTCTAAATTATAATTACTGCAGTGACAGTTGACAAATGATTAAAAATGTGCTATTAAATTACAAGTAGCATGGAATGAATGTATAGATGCGTCACAAGACAAACTCCTAGGCCGATCGTGCCTCTCTATCGTTTGTTCGGCCCTCTCGCTTGCACGCGCGGCACTTGTGAAACGTGACAATGAGTCATTCTTTTTTCGTGCACGTTGTAGGCGTTCATTGATTTATAAGGCGTTATCTCGTCTAAAATAATAGTTAGAACTATACAATGATTAGCTTATACATAATAGTTCTTCTTCAACGTAGTTTTGACAATTAATTTTGAAATTTTATTCAAAAATATTATTCAAAATTAAGTAAATGACTTTTGTAGTTTTATGATGTAAACCATTCCAAACTTAATGTCTTTTGACTAACATTAATAATATCAGATTTGAAAACCATGTGTGTATATGAAAATCGATGAAGCTACACTACTACGGAAAGAAAGAAAGAAATCTCCTGGTTCGGTAATCAGCATGGGGGTCCCACAAGGGTCTATTCTTGGTATTTTTCTCTTTTTAATATATATAAATGATTTAACGTATCTAGTTGAAAAGAACCATGAGATAGTATTATTTGCTGATGACATTTCATTGATTTTCAACATTAAAAGACAACAAACCGTATACGACGATGTTAATAAGTTACTATTGAATAGTAAAAAAACTAAATGTATTATTTCTAGAACACATAACACGAAAGTTGTTAAAGCCGGTGTACTCTTGAATGGTGAACCCGTAGATCCTGTCGATTCTACAGTTTTTCTCGGTATCATAATAGACTCCAAATTACAGTGAGGACCCGGGAAATGGCTCGACTTGTTTACTTCAGCTACTTCTATAGTATTATGTCCTATGGGAGTTTACTTTGGGGTAATGCAGCTGATATCCAACCAATATTTATCATGCGGAAGCGAGCTATTCGTGCAATCTATAACTTAGGTCTTAAAGACTCCTTAAGGCAAAAGTTTAAAGAAATTAATATATTGACAACTGTAAATATATTAATTATTGATATGCAACTTCATATCAATATATTTTTTAAAAAAATTATGTATGTTAACAAAAATATTAATAATTTTGCCAAAATTGGTGATGTTCATAATATTGCCACAGAAAAACATACAAATACATATATACATGCCTACGAATACACAGATACTGTAAGCTTATAACGAACCCTTCGGGCACTGAAAGACCATGAAAAGGGTGAAGACATTATAAAAACATTTACTTCCTGACTTAAATATTGAACAGTATAGTATAAAACATCACAATAAGCCCTCCAATCAACGTCAATAACCAAAGGCCTAGCAATTAGCGTAGCATCGAATGAAGAATGACAGTATCGGACCGAATAGCCGTCCCTCGGCGCTAACCGGTCGATCATTCGCTCTCGTTTGAGCCCGATTGAGCTTGGTCGGACGTCACGTCAGCTCAATCTTAGTTAGCGAAAGTCAAACAAAGCTATCCCAATTTAGTATTCATTTTAATGGAGATATAAATCGTTGGTGAATAGAATTAGTTTCTGCTGATAAGGGTTGATTATAAGCTTTTCTTTATCAATGTGTACATGAAAGATCCCTCGTCTCTAAATTACATATAATGAAAATTACTGTGGAAGCCACTCATTCCGTCACTCCTATATTCCAAGCTGTATAAGTCTAACGTCACCACCACTAATACACGTTCATTATTATTACGAACATTCAATTACTTTAAAGTTTTCCGAAACAACACATAACACAGAATATTAATTATAAGCAAGTGGCGTACTCTATTCTATGCTTCATAATAAATAATTTGTGTATAATTACTTAGAACATCCCTAGCGACAGTCGCGACTGTGTCCATACGGGGCTCGAACCCGTTACCCGTTGGTCGTCAGCCGCGGCGTGACTGGTATACCAATTCACACTTCCGCTCTGCGGCATAATTACAAACGGAAAATTCAAGTACCGACATAGAAGAAATTCGACGAACTCCTACCTCAAACCCATTTAAAAATACACCTTATCTAATACAAAATAAAGTGCAATTTCGCTCGTTTCGTAACTCTTGATCCATCACTGAGACAGCCGTTGTTCGAACAAACATTGGATACGAAAATAATATCTAAGCGTAGGTTATAAGGAGTATATTCGAATCAATCCGGTTTAGAAATGGTGATGATGCAAGGCACGTTTCAATCTATTTGGCCCCACCGATCCGATATTGTGCACACAAAGTAACGATTACTCATAGTAAGTATTTACGACAGGAAGAAATTGCAATTGTTTACTCTTAATGATTATAAATTCGGAAAAAGTTTTTTTATTTTTTAAATTTATAGATAGATTATAAATATATTTATTGTTTTTCTTTGAAATTTGTTATAATTATTCAATATATGGATTTAGATCTATTGACTATGACACAATTTACATAAAGGTTACTTATCAGTTGAAGACGGCAATAACAATTTTATCTTTTATATTTGATTTTCTCTTTATCTTCTTATTTCTATTAAAGCATCATTATTGCAAGATGTTTTCCCGGTCAACCTCAAGCTGCAGGTGCTCGATATCATTTAACACGTGAGTACTCGCCATGACAAATCAAACGAGTCCAACCACAACCCTACTACTTTCCTTAGTTCAGAAATTCCTTGGTCCACCTTCCAGCTCCATTTCCAGTATTTTCGAAATCAAGCTATTTCATTTGATTCCCAAATATCAACCTAGCGTTGTGCTAATTACATTAATTAAAAACAATGTTGATTAAATATGTAATTTTATTGTAATCAGAACTCCAATCATAATCAAAATTACACCTCAATCGGACAATGGGAAGTTCAATTGCAAGTTATCACACATTACCTAAAACGGCAAGTTAAATAATAACTTGAAAAAGAATATTACATAAAGATAAAAGGAGCTCAAATACAGTCAAAGACCTTATTATATCTAACATTTAGTAAATATTTACTTGAATTTTGGTTAACAAAATTATTCGTATGCTGGATTACTGAATACTAAATAAATAAGGAAAGTTCTTATATATTTTATAAATTTAAACACAAAACTAAAACTTAGAATTAATCAATGTACTATATAATTAGTCATAACTAAATAATAAAGCTACAGTAGCTTATAAAGGTTATCATGTTTCAACAAGTTTTAAAATTTAGATATATGTTAATACTTTTATAAGGCAAATGGATTACAGTAATTTAATCTTTTTTTGTTCGCATTTTTGGACAAGTTCGTGCTAATGGATCGAGGTTTGATCCTAAGCCTTAAAGTTTTTGTGTGAAGTTTTTTTTTTTCAATTAAATTTTCTACTAAATGACGCTTTTGACATTGCGTGATCGAAATGTGGAAATGGATAACTTATATTTGTATTTAGTGACTAGGTACCTTAAAATTTTAGTAAGCACCTTAGGAAGGTTTCATTTGCCGCAGGGTCCCGACTATTAATTCTTCTATTTTGCAAAAAAAAAAATATGCAGTCGTGTTTTTTTTTATTTTATAACAATATTATTTTATTTTACACTTTTAAGTTTATAACTTTGTTATTAGGATAAGAACACAAAATAAAAAGGTTAATTGCTACAATATTATTATTCTATGGAGGTAGTTATAGTATGGATTTCAACCTAACCTCTTGTTTCACAGTCTACGGTGATACTATTAGACTGCCACTACCTTCGCGTGATAAGGGCAGGATAACGACATACCAAATTATATAAAAAAACATGTTAAAGCACAAATTAATTAAAATTTTATTTATCCTAAGCTAGTTCTCTTTTATCGTAAATGAGGAATATCCATTTTTATTAAATGATTCACACTTCTTACATTTTGTCAAGAATAGTGTCCGGTTGTAGCTATTGTAATTTTTGATTGTAATATATTTAGTGACATTCAAGGTTAAAAGTTAAATCAAATTATCATAATCTCTATAACGTAACATAAGCCTTATGTATATTACACACTGACAAAGACATAACCTCCTTTGCATCGCGCAGTCAAGTATAAAAAGCAAATTATGCTGTTACATCCTGTACATCCGGTAATTTAACGTCACTTAACGCTGTTAAAACATTTTTTGATGAACAACGAATTTTTCTAATTAAATTGATAATACTATCAAGTATGATTCTGAAAATAATATATATTTTCATCAATTTGACAATAATTTTCATACTATTTCGCAAATTTCCTATTGAAACAATAATAATAATTTAAAATAAGAAAGGCCACTCGTGGCGCAGCGGCACGAGGTGTGGTTGTAAAACCGACTGTTAGTGGGTTCGATCCCCACTCGAGAAGATGAAATATTTACTTAAATTTATATTTCCATTTCTTCGCTCTGGTGTCGAGGTTAAGCGCGGCGTTGAGTTCTGCCACTCAACACGCAATGCGTCCAGATTTGGGCAGAAGGTGGGGAACGGAGTGTCTTAACACTAGGTTCCCTCTGGTTACCCTGCTGTGTGCAAGATACAGCGTGAAGCTAATTTTAAATAATTATTTTTTTTTAAATAATAAAAAAAAACACAAAACGAAAGCCGACTATAACCAATGCGTCATACAAACACGATGTGTGGCGAATGATGTCACTTCGACAGTTAATCGAGGGTACGTGTACAGACAACGATTTACAACGCGAAGAGCCAGTCCTCCCGTGTATTACCGATCCATAGAACAATAAAGCGTGGTGTTGGTAGAATACCAAATACCACACACCGCCACAGTATGCTGCCAGCGCCGCGTATATTATTAGTACGCTATACCGCCTCCGGAGTAATTGACCGATCGATAATATCATTCTAGACGCATTGGCCTCTTCCTCTTTCCTTTTTCCTATCGGTCAGCCAGGGATTGTATCGTTTGTGTTGGTTATATAAAATTTTGTATTGATATTGGCAGTTTGAAATCGGTTTGGTGGTGGATTTTTGCTATGTTCTGAAGTACAGTAGAATTTTTTTATATAAACTGTAATAATTTTCTGGATGATCATGATCTAAAGTGGATAAAATATTCAAAAGCTATTTATATTATTATTTTGTAATATTAACATATGTGCCTACGTGTACTTATATTTTGTCATTCCACTCGGTTTTAGAATAGACCATAAAATTTTCTTCTTTCTTCTTTTCACACTGTATCCCGGATATTGCCGGGTAGGCAGAGGGAACCTATTATTAAGACAATGCGATCCCCACTTTCCGTTAAATCTTCTAAGCAATTCTGAATAAATGAAAATATTAATAATAAACATATTAATTAATCCTCTGAGTTGGAATCGAACTCACAACCATCGCAATACAGTCACACGCTTGAGCCCCTGCCTCCTCTCTTTCCTTTCTCTCCGCCTCTCTCTCACTCAGTGAAAAAGTGGAAAAAAAGACCATAAAATATATAAACACAATCGATATTAATATCACAGCCCGCGTCGAATACAGCGTGTAGCGTGAAATTTGCCACCAGCACCATGTAAATTGGTCAGTGGAATCGTGTATGTACCTATCAAATGACATATTAGCGGTCGCGCCTGATCACTGAAAACCTATTAACATAAAAGATAACCGTTACTAGTACATTTAACGTGGTATATGCCAAATTTATATAAATAATATAGAGATGTGGTTGTGAGACTCGCTGGGAACGTGATAGGTCGTGGACTCGGCTCCCGTTTGAGGAAGCTAAATATTTAATATTTTTTTCTTTTTTGCTCTGGTGCCGAAGAAAGGCGTGGTGTTGAGTTCAGCCACTCAGCACGCAATGCCTCCAGAATACGGCGGGAAATTGGGAATGGAGTGTATTAACACTGGGTTCCCTTTGCCTATCTATCCTGCTGTTGTATTGAGTGGCATCTGCCACTCAACACGCAACTCAACGCCGCGCTTAGCCTCGACACCAGAGCGAAGAAATGGAAATATAATGTATATTTAAGTAAATATTTCATTAGAAGAATTCATTAGAAAAATAATAATTGTAGATATGCAATATATTATGTATGTACATACATATACATATATAATTTACGTCAATACGAGTATATGTTAAAGTGTTTTAATTGATAACGCTATACGAGGTCAAAGAATTTTTCTGTTTGAACTTACGACCTGTTATGAGTCATAGGATTTTAAGCTAAATATATGTATATATATAAAATTTACGTTTTCAAGACAATTGTAGGATATACAATATAGGATAGAGTTTTAGTTCGGCCACGTGGTTAAATGAAAATATCTATAGTATGTACCTATATAAGAGACGATTTAAGTACCCAAGGTAAGCCAGTACAGTGGGTTACATCAAGACGACATATACCGTGATGACGTAGTGCTGTATATAAATATCCTCTAAACTAGAATTATTTTCCTTTACAAAATAGTCATTAGAAAAAAAGTCCTTACCTTTATAGTATTAGTATAGATCATTTTACTTGTACGGACTGTAAAAAATAAAATTATATATTTTTTCGCTTTCGTGAGAGTTTAGCTAATTCCTCTCTTAATAAAGAACTCTCCCCATGAGACTAAAGAGAACATGCCAAATTTCAGTTTTTCATGTCGAGTTTTGGGTGTAAGTTGCCTATAAATTAATATTTATATATTAATCAGACCAATTTATATATTTCAATTGGAATTGAAATTAATTAAATCTATCTTCTGAAATTCACATATTTTTCATATACAAAATAACCTGTATATATATTATAATATTGTGCGTATCTAGACAAAACTGCATTTTTAATTATTCTTTTTAAAAAAATCACATCAACGACACGTCTTAGAAACAAAAAAATGTAACGCACTCGCTAGCGACGATCGAATCAATAAACAAAAGTGACCATGTTTTTTACCAAAGCGGACACATAATAGGATACTTACCGATGACCCTAATGTGTAAGTATTTAATTTAATTTACCGTAACACGACCTAACTTTGTAATGACGTGATCTACGATGTTGACACCTTGGTACTTGAAAAGTTTCATACATGGATTCACAAAAAAATAACAAAATGTGCTAGATTTTTCTATTTATGTCATAATAGCTTGTATAAAATAAAAAAAAAATACTTATATAAGTTATATTAAGTATTAATTTTGATATTTTTTATCTTTTTTTACTTATATAATAGAATATGCTAGATATTTGATTTGTTAAATACTGCCGGGTTGATTTTAATCTGAATTTTAGTAATTAATAACAACTTATACGGTACCAATATTGATGGAAAAGTAAGGCTGTCTAACTGTTCCGTATGTTTTCACACGAACGGCCGATTGTTGATAGATGGACATTTTATCCTATGCCTGTCTAATATATATAGAGATATTGATACATACCTATATCTTTATATATTATGTATATACTAGCGACCAAAACTCATAACTTTTTTTGAGTTATCCTTATTGTACTTTATCTATTTATCTATATAATGTTATGGTATATAGACCGTAGTATTTTATAAATAAACATAAATTTCTAAGTAAGAGATATGCAATATTAATAAAATAATTTGAAAATAATTTTACTATATTTACAACATAATAAAAAGATTAATTTAGTTATTTAGTCGTGGTAAAGTGCGGAGTTGATTTCCGCCACTCAACACGCAATGCCTCCAGAATTTGGCAGAAAGTGGGGTACGGAGTGTCTCAACACTAGGTTCCCTCTGCCTACCCTGCTGTGTGCGGGATACAGCGTGAAGCTGATTAATTAAAACCAAAATAGAGTAGCGACTTAAGCAACTCTCTACAACAATTACAACATCCAACAAAACATATCTCAATCAATATGTTTCGAAATGTCTTCATAAAATTTAATCAACGGTATTAATATGCTAGTAATAAATGACATGACCTCCGATAGCGGGTGAACCGTGGCTGCGACACTTAATTTTCACAAGTTTATACGTTCCAAATGTGACTACTTGTGAGGTCTGGCGCCCGACGTGCTGATTGTATTCTTATGGAAGAGCATCTAGGGAGGTACATAAAAATATAGTATGTTTATGCGATGTTTAACGTCAAAATCGGATCTTCTATTATTTTTTTTTTTTGTATAATCTAATAAATTAAAATCAAATTCAAAGCTTCACGCTGTATCCCGCACACAGCAGGGTAGGCAGAGGGCACCTAGTGTTAAGACACTCCGTTCCCCAGTTTCTGCCGAATTCTGGAGGCATTGCATGTTGAGTGGCATAACTCAACGCCGCGCTTAACCTCGACACCAGAGCGAAGAAATGGAAATATAAATTTAAGTTAATATTTCATCTCCTCGAGTGGGGATCGAACCCACAACCAGTCGGTTTTACAGTCACACCTCGTGCCGCTGCGCCACGAATGGCGTCATAATCAGTATAATCTAATGTAACGTATTTTTTAATGGGAACGGAGTGTCTTTACACTAGCTTAACTTTGCCTACCCTGCAATGTGCGGGATACAGCGTGAAGTAAACAAATAATAATGTTACCATCGATTTCCTTTTTATACAATCAAAAAATAATATTTTAACAATTGAACATTTTCTCTTACAATTCTGTTATAAAAAATACTAAGTCACTTCACTTTTAGATAACTATATTAGTTCTGTTACCCTGAAAACATATTAAAATCCTATTTTGAATGAAACTCTTTAACCAGAATAATCGCGTATATTTAGTATACATTTTTGGAAACCCGACGTTTTGAATACTTTTAAGTAGACCACGATCTACAGCAAAATCTGGTTTCCAAAAGAAGAGAAAGAAAAAAAGAAAGAGTTAAAAGGTCATATAAAATGTGTAATAACCGCTAAAATCAAAGACCTTCTTATTCAAGTCCTATTTACATCAACCCACAAGGAAATCAAACTTACGACTCACACCATTGGCTGATGTAGAGACAATAAACGAATAAATACCATAATATATTGAACATAATAAATATATATAACCTTATATTAAATTAGAAGTGCACAAAGCACTTGTACTCTACATTCTTTATCAGAGCATAAAGAGTAATAAAATTTTTATTAATATTATACTTGTTTCGATCAAATGTAGAGTTTGTATGTTGTGTATGTATGAATGTTATTGTAGACGTTAACTGTTGTTATGCATTTTTTTATCTTGCCATTATAACAAAAACAATGTCAACGATATAAAATGATGATTTAACCGCACTTCACTTCTGTTTCTGATTTTTTTTGTGTTACTAATTTCAATTTTTTTTATGAAAATATTGTTTTTAGGTTAGTTTAACTGATTAGCTCAAACGAAAGAAGCTTGTATAGATTCATTATAGCTGTTTGTGTTGCTTCCGTATGTCCTAGTCACTTTATTCAGCATCTATTAAGTGTTTACAGTTAAATTTTTATAGGTAGATGTATGCTGTAAACCAATCAACAATTTTTATTTTTATTTTATTATACAAATTAATTTCATTTCTTCTTAACTTTAAGCCAAAAAAATTGATTTTAAACTAAAAAATACGGCTTCACATGAAACAGTTGAGAAATCTCTGTAGCTATTGAGAATTAATAACAGAATAAAAAACATAGTATAGTACCATGTTATTATTCTATCGTTATTATGAATATCATTAAAACATGTTTATTCAATAACAAACAAAACTGAACACATTTATTATAAATTAAAACCATAATTAAAAACGTAGATTTTTTTCTACAGCAACTTTTTTAACGTCACACACGAACAGACCGACATTACTTGATAATTTAATATTTTCGCATAAACTAATATAATGATAAAAACACTATTGTTCTTACAATATTGAAAAAAAAACCATCAGATTGTAGTTGATGGATTATATCGGTATTAAAAATTACTAGCAGAGTGCACTGATCGTGTTTTTACAACACTATCTAAGATGGCTACTAAAGCCGGCACGCCACTGCGACGAATCATGCAGAAAATATATAATATTATTTAAAATGATTAACAAATTTCTTAATATGTGTTGGCTTATGGAGAATAAAGAGCAACTATGAACAAATATTATATAAAATAATCAAAGAACGACAATAAGAAACTTAATTTTAATTACTATGTAGATCATCGTTTACGCTAGGAGCCTAGCACTACTAGGCCTTACATTTTCATGGTAAAGAAATATCTCTAAGGAGTAAAATTTTAAAATTCAATTACTTCAGTCAATTTGTAATATATTAAAAGAAACTGATTGTCCCCTCTAAAACTATTATTAATCCATTTCTAAAACGACATTTGAAAGAGACATTAGTAACATAATTTCAAGTTATGTTAGATGTAGAAAAGAGCTCTGATAGTGAGCCCGTTAAACTTACCATTTATGATGCAAGTCCGAGGCAATGCCTGAGCTCTTCTCCATCCAACGTGAGCATCCGCACGGAGTGCTAAATAGTTTCTTTCATATGATCGAGTAGGTCTGACTGTAGAACCACCAGTGGGTGACAAAACTCATCGTAAACAGAGCTGGAGCCGGTAGATGATAGAGAAAATAGATAATATATTACAATTTACTATCTGTGGAGTAAAAGCCTAATCGTTTTTTGGTCCCTGTGAATGTGAAACAAGGAACCGTTAATGAGATAGATAAGCTTTAAGTCATTGTTGATAAACGGAAAGAGATTAATCGATTGCGAGTCGCGTTGAACACTGTATAACTAAGGTTTTTATATAAGCTAACAAGATTGCATTTGTTGCGAAAGTTTAATTTCTAATGATGATACAGTATCTTTGTAATACCAAAAAAAAAATAGCTTTACGGTGGTTTGCACATAGCAGGGTAGAGGGAACCTAGTATTATTATAAGACGCTCTATTCGCCACTTTTAGCCTATTTTTTTGAGGCATTACGTGTTGAGTGCCGAATTCAACGCCAGGCTTTATCTTAGTTCTAGAGCGAAGAAATGAAAATATTATTAAATATTAATTTCTAATTAATACATGTAATAAATAATAATAAATTAAAATTAAAAATTTAACCCAAAATCATTACCTTTGCCTTTACAGTTTTTTTAAAGTACCCGTAGCTCTAAAACTGCTAATCCGCTAATTTTCATAAAACAAGAACTCACTGAACACTGAGATGAACAAGGCTTTCGATTAAAATAACCGCACTTAAATCCGTTCATTCGTTCCGGAGCTACAGAGTCACAGACAGACACACAGACAGATCAACCTTATAATCCTCCTTTTACTCAAAAACTGTGTATACTCTGACAAACATAAACAAAATAACACTTTTCTCTAAGTTCTATACTCAAAGGTCGTACAAGACAAATAGATATAAGTAGATATAAATAAATGTACAATAACCAATAAACTAATATAACAGCATACCTACCGCAATCCCGCGTTATTATTGTTAAATTAATTAATATAATAATGTATGGTAATAATATAAAACTTTATCGTGCCAGGGTCAGATGTGAGGAGGAGAAAAATAATTTTGCCTATCTGTTCACAGACAGCCAGTTGTTCTTGTTACTTCAATGTAAAGGGCATAAGAATTATTGAATTTTTAGAACCGTAGGGCAATTTGCTTATCGCTTTTAAACTACTGGGTTTTTTTTATATCTCATTTTTTATTAGTGTGAAGTGATAATGCCATAAGTAAATATTATTGCGGCCGCGACAGGTTGTGAGTTCGATTCCCACTCGAGGAGATGAAATATTAAATATTTTCATTTCTTCACTTCGATGTTGAGGCAAAGTCAGGCATTGAGTTCCGGTACTCAACACGCAGTCTCCAGAATTCCGCGGGTAACGGTCCCCGTTATATATCTTAACACAAGGTACTGTCTGTCTACCCTGCTGTTTGTTTTTTATGTATAAAATTATATAAAGCTAACGACTTCAATATTTAAAATTTATAAAAGTGATCCCTTTCGACCTGACCCATCCCTTATTAAACATTATAAAATATCAAAGCAACCCTGAACTACAAGAAGCTCCCTTGAAACAAAAAACCGTATGGGTGTCAACAGACCGGTCACGAAAGCGCCGCCCAAGTTGTGATAACGCCCTTATTTTTTGATTGGTCATTTACATACCAAAAATAATACTATTACACTAAGGGGAGGCCTAATTAGTATATTCTGGTGGTACTTCCCGTACCGGCGCGCCACCCCCGCTACCATTTTTTACTAGAAAACCCCCAAAAACCCGAGTTGCGTGATTCTTAAAGTAATAATTATTAGTTTTATCTAACATATTTCCTTTTATTTATTACTTTGTGTTTTATAAAGGTATGTTTGTTTTATTGTTATGGTTAAATATGGTGGTTATTGCATACGTATGTAGTATATTAAGTACAAGCTAGATTAGTTGGTTTCGATTATTTTTTATTAGAAAAATGTTATATGCCTTTCATATTCTGGAGGCTATCGTTGAACAGTCATACAGGCGTGTGACTATAAACGCGATGGTAATGGTTCGATTCTCACTCTGGGGAATGAATTATTATTTATTATTATTTTTATTCCTTAAGCAACAAGACATAGCGCGGAACATAGGAAACAGAGTGAAGTTAAGAAACCTCCAATATTTTATTGGGAAAGCAGAGAATAATGTGTATAGCATAATCATACTTTAGTTCCTTCAATCCAATTTTGCCAACCACACCAGCCAATACATTTCCTAAAGCAAAATCTCACTTCATTTCATTAAGCGCACACAAAACTCATAACAGTCGAACGTTAATTCAAAAATCTGAATATGAAAAATCATAAACATAAAAATATATTATCTAATATAAATGCAAACAAAAAACTAACTAAAACCTAAAAAAGAACCTCACAATACTAATAGATACACAAAAAAACAACTAAAAATTTCGTAGTCGCTAAACCCGAAACCCGATCCTACCTTCCTTCCACCAGAAACTGTCACCGACAACTACAAGAAGTTTTCGATTTCATAGGCAGCGTATAATTCTACAGATAGAGCCGGCGAAGCGTAATGAGCGTTGGTACATCTATTAGAGATATCTTCGTTTTTATATGGGTGCCTGCGATGTTATTGGTTGATTTCAGAATGTACGTAACTCAATACTGCGTCGGCTTACGAGAACTAGGAGGATATTGTTACACCTTGCTTGTTCGCTTTTCAATGACAATGTTGCTTTGCTAGCGTTCCTGATCGTGTTAATATACAATTTGGTAGTCAAAATTAGTTTAGTAAATAAATAAATTAATAGGCTTCACGCTGTATCCACACAGCTGAGTAGACAGAGGGAACATAGTGTTAAGACACTCTGTTACCCTCTTTTCGTCAAAATTTTCAAGGCATTTGGGGCGTGTTGAGTAGCGTAACTCAACGTCAGACATTTTGCCGTGATGTTGTTGTGAGCGAAGAAATGAAAATATACATTTAAATTAACATTTCATTTCCTCGAGTAGGGATCTAACCCACAACCAGTTGCGATTACAGACATACTCTGTGCACCTGCGCCACAACGAGCCTCGCCCAGCAATGACATATCATAATTGACCACCTTAGACACAGAATCTACCTTTTATAATAATTTTATCGACTTGTTACACGCATTTTAATTCTATTTAATATTCTATTACAATAACTGTAATACTAATTCTAACAACAACTTTCCTGGACAACATTTTAGTATGTAATACATGCGAGGGCCGTGTCGGTTGTACTTTTATATGAAATCCACCGGAAACACAACACACTGACGCTTAATATAATGGTTACTTCGAAGCAATATCAAAAGACGTATCTACTTTTAATTAACTATGAATAAAGTGTATATTTAGAAATAATGCTATATATGATATAAGAAAATAATGCTAAAGATAATGTAACACGCCTATTGTGATAGGCTGGCTATGTGTTAAGCTCGCTCAACCACATTTCCTACAGCCATGGGGCTCCGAGGTGAAATCCCTCAAATTAAGGTAAAGTTAGTTTGTGTACAAAGGCGTGACCGGTTGTGGGTTTGAATTCCACTCGAAGAAATTAAATATTTAATATTTTCATATTCCCGCTCTGGTGTCGAGGCAAAGCGCGGCATTGAGTTCTGCAATCCTACACGCAATATCTCCAGAATTCCGCGCAAAATAGGGATTAGAGTAACTTAATACTAGGTTCCCTATGCTTACCATGCTCTGCGCGAGAAGAAGCTGATTTATTTAGTTTGTGTACAATTTGACTTGACCGCCAATAATTAGCAGATCCATTTTGAAATTTCAAATCATTTGATTTCTCATTCAAAATAACAAGTCAGTAATCATGTGACTAAAAATTATATATAGATGTCAAATGACTACTATTTTTTTATTATCTTTTATAACTATTCTCTAGCAAATTCTAGAAATATAGTTAGTAAGTATAGAGGCCAGTCGTAGCGTTTTGGCACAAAGTGTGACGACAAACGCGACTGGTTGTGGGCTCCATCCTCACTCGAGGAGGTAAAATATTTACATTTATATTTTCATTTCTTCGCTCTGGTGTCAAGGTAAAAGCGCGGCGTTGAGTTCCGTCACTCATCGCGCAATGCCTTCAGAATTCGGCGGAAAGTGGGGAACGAAGTGTCTTAACACTAGGTTCCCTCTGCCTACTCTGCTGTGTGCGGGATACAGCGTGAAGCAGATTTATTTGATTTATTTTTTATTTTAAGTATAGGTGTCAAAACTATATAAAACAAAGGCGTAAACTTACACTGCAGTAATAAAAACGTCATTCTAAGGCTTCCGGTTGCAACAAATAACTATGTTAGTTACAGTTATTATAAAAAATATACCTATATAGGTAATAAGTTTATTAATTAAATAAGGTTCCTTATTCCATTGCCATAATATAATCTAATAATAACAACGCTCAAACGGGAAAATGAACATTCTAACACAATGACAGCTTTAATTAGAACCGAAGCAGAAAGATTTTTTGCAGTAGAAAATTGCTAACAAGAAATATCAGGGGCTGTTTTGAACTATAGTTATTTTAGAATTCAACTTAAAATATTAAAATAGCGTTTTCGTAGATATATGAATCGTTATGCTTAGTTTTTAAGGAATGAATATAAAGATAAATTGTAAATTATCTTTGTTTTCTATTATTAGCTTTACGCCGTATCCCGCACATAGCAGAGTGCCTAGTGTTTAGACACTCCGTTCTCCATTTTCCCGAATGCCGAATTATAGAAGTTGAGTGGCGGAACTCGACGCCGTGCTTTGAGTCGACACCGGAGCAAAGAAATGAAAATATTAAATACTTCATTCCCGCAAGGAAGAATTAAATCCACAACCTGTCATGTTTACAGTTACACTTTGTGCCTCTCCGCCTCGACTGCATAAAAAATCCATAAATAAACAAATAGGCATATTTTGCTCCTACGTTTTTCGTTTTCATCTTATATCAAATTCAATATGACTGACCGACAGGAACTACTAGACAAAGAAAGCTGAAGGCATATAATTTTCTTTTGGGATGTATAAGGAAGCTCTATTTAACATTTTTATACCCTCGCCCTGATAACAAGGCAAAGCGTAGCGTTGAGTTCCACCATTCAACTCGTAATACCTCCAGAATTCAGAGGAAAGTGGGAAACGGAAGTATCTTAATGGACACTGCTATGTTCGGGACATATTAAGTCAGCTTCATACGAGCATGTAACAGGGTAAATAAAGAAAACCCAATATTCTTCTGGAAACGGAAAACAATCGGATTTTAAACTTCATACGCCACACGAACAAAGTTGCGGGATACAGGTTGTATATTAGGTATATATTGGAAACGTATGTATATGTTAAAAAAAAACAACTTCACTGTTTTTCACATTTCAGGCTAGGAAAAGTCTCAAATCACATCACTATTTCTCTCCCCACCCATACAAAGAAATGTCACACCGAAAACGACAATTCATCTTAACTAAACCTGTGGAAACATCATTATTTTCAATACAAACAGCTAATAAAAGCAGTGGCCACTACATTATACTCGTATAATCGTTAATCACTTTTCCATGGAATATTTCTATTATTTTCCATACTATAAGTAATATCAGAAATATTTCCAAGTTTCCATTTCCCATGTTAAGATGTTATCAAAACCGAAGTGATAACAGCATTAGGTGTGATATATATCTGTCATCCCATTTTTATGACCTTAAGTAGGAAACGCGAAGGCGACATAGACGTTTAATTGAAGTAGGGAGAGGGCGAACCACCCTCTCGGCGAAATAATAAAAAAATGAAGAGCTACCCCGGAGCTCGGATGCTGTGAAAGTGGCACAGCGCGGATAAATGAAGGTTTTTTGTTTAAATGCGCCTAAGCTTCGCTCTACTTTATATTGTCGTATTCTATAAATGTTAGTCCATTCAGAAACCGAGTCATTAAAACGTGAATCTCTCCGCAAATTATATCATACGGCTTTTAATTACTATCTATCTAGTTGATCGAGCTTATATTTTTAGTTTTTCTTGACAACAGAAGCTTTTATACGCAAGTTTTTAGCATGGAAAGTAGTGTTTAGGGTTTTATATGATAATAATTATTGAAAATCTTCTTAATATATAACATATTGTTAAATACGGCTTATATAGAATATGACTACTGTAGCAATCTCGATACAGCTTATAAGGACATGATAATGGGATATAAAATTCCATATTTATTTACGAGAATCTCATCGAGGGCTAGAATTAAGTCAACAACGGACTTAACAAAAGGGAAGCTTCCACTAAACTTGTACACGAAATTGGTCTGTGAGCCTTGGATTTACAGTACAATATTCCTTGAAGCACAGATTTGTGGGGCGCAGGCTGACACTTGTGAGATTTAAGTGACAGTTTTATTAATTTCCCATAGTACTCATCCCTATTTTCCACCCTTCTCGGCTTCGAACAATGCAGCGGCGGCATATGGATCGTGGATGCCTTCCTCCATATAAAACTTAGAGACTTACTTGTTAAGTGTTTTGTTAATTAACTCATACTTTATATAAGATTTTTAGGTGATTATGATGATGTTGTGAGCAAAAACTATATATTTGTAATTAATGAGATAAATAATGTGCTTCGTCCTTGATATACACAACATATTAGCTCTAATGTAAGACTTACTTAATACTTTGAACTACTAATAAATAAAATAAAATTAGCATTTCAACTTCACGCTGTATCCCGCGCACTGCATTTTACGAGAGGGAACTAGTGAAAACTAAAAAAAAAATAATTTATTCCCTACTAGAGTAGGGATCGAACCCACAACCGTCGCGTTACAGTCACACCCTTGTGCCTATACCACGGTGGCACTACTAGCAAAAGTGGATAAAAACAAACAGAAAGACCAACAATATTTAACTTGTTTTATTCAGTCATTCAATTACTTAAAAGCGTTGAAGCGAAACATTAATCTCAATAGAATAATGATAGGGGGTAACGTATCAAAGATAGTGGGTATATGGGTGCGTGGTCTGCGTACGGAGCCGGGAGATAAGCACGGTGGAACAGCAACCGATGGCTTATCTGGATTTCAATTATCATGCCGCTTCCATTGGCCCGGTGGGAGGGAGTCGGCTGGGGGCGGTCACGACTCAACTTATCTGAAATCTCACCCAAATCGGACAGCATTTACGCTTTCTCTCCACCTTAAAAGTTTACGGTGCGAGGAGAATTATGGCGGGCTTCGTATTGTGGGTATGGATTTTTCGGAAATAATAAGGTTTCGTGTGATTTTGGTTTGTTTTTTTTTTTATTATATTGTTTCGTCAATATTAAGTGGCTAAATATGATATAAATTAAAAAAAAATCTATTATATTCTTTTCAGATACTATTATTTAAACGTAAATATTTTAATTCTTTTTTTTTCCTAGTAATACAAAATATCTTTAATTATTAACGACTATAGAAGTCAAAATCTTATTTAATCCAAATATGTTTGTAGACGTAAGTAACGACAATACGTTCCGTGGAGCGAGATCCCCTCTCTCATTGGGACTAAGAGACTTAAAGTACCTACTCTCCCCAATACGTGAACCATTGGAAACAAATGAACACTTATTAACTCCTCATTTAGAAATTATTAACTAGATAATACTAAAGAACCGAAATACGGTTGAAACAATGATAAATAATAGATTTAAATATGGATTAGGTATTTTAAAATATTATTCTGTGTTTTGCTATCGTGAAGTTAATTTGTATATCAAGCGTGCGACTGTCGTCGCTAAGGTTGTGGGTTCGATTCCCACTCGGGGGAATAAAATGCGTAGCTTTGAATTCCGCCACTCAACATGCAATGCCTCGACATGCAAGCTTTCGATGAAAAGTGGCTTATAGAAGTGTCTTTTTGGAGAACAGAGTGTTGTAACACTAAGTTCCCTCTGCCTACCTACTGCCTACTGCTAAAAAAATGTCTATATGTGCATTTTAATTTATAACGTAGTGAAAAATGTTAAATAATAACAACTATTTAAATTGTTAACAGATACGGAATGGACCTAAATGGCGCTCGAAGAAAAAATGCCACACGAGAAACTACCAGCACCTTAAAAGCCTGGCTTAATGAACACAAGAAGAATCCATATCCAACAAAAGGCGAGAAAATAATGCTGGCAATAATTACAAAAATGACACTAACGCAGGTGTCGACGTGGTTCGCAAATGCCCGACGACGTTTGAAGAAAGAAAATAAGATGACATGGGAGCCGAGGAACAGGGTTGATGACGATGACAACAACAATGACGATGACGATCATAAGAGCAACGACGGCAAAGACGCTTTAGGTATGTAATTTTGTTAGTGATTTCAACAATTTAAACTTTATACTGATTGGCGAATGACATTTATGTATTTCTTTAATATGGTATCATTCTGTCATGTTCTATTTCTTGTAACACAGCGTGTTTGGACTTGGCTGTAAATTCTCTCATTTGAGCTGCAGCGTCCAAAAAACGGGATACGATGAATTTTACTTGAAGCTGTTACCTAATTTAAATATTTATTTTAGACGGAAAAGACTCTGGGACGGGATCGAGTGAAGACGGCGAAAGACCTCAGCAAAGGCTAGATCTACTAGGACAACGAACTGAATCAGAATGGTCAGAGTCGCGTGCGGACAGCGGACCCGAGTCGCCAGAGCCTTACGAGCGCCCATTGCACCCAGCCTATCAGCATTTACCCTCTCGCGCCCCTGGCAGCACGCCCTCAGCAAAACCCAGGATATGGTCACTTGCAGACATGGCGAGCAAAGACGAAGCTACTCCCCCAGCTGTTTCATTCTACCAATCAGCGGCCGCCCGGCTGGCGCACCCGTACCGACCGGAACTGTACAGAGGCCTGTACCCCCCGAGTCATCCAGCAGACGTCGCGTTGCTAGAGTACTCCCGGAGCCTGGCGCTGGCGGCGCCCGCGCTCGCGCCCCCTGCACCCTCGCCCTCGTCCTCCTCCACGTCCTCCCTGGCCGACCCGCCGCCCCGCGCCTGACCTGTCCCCCACCCCCTGGCGCACCGACAATAATCACGATCTCTGCCGACGCCGCAACGGCTAGCACGGCGTCACGTCTGTAAATATCGATAAATATATATACGAGTACATACGTATATGCGTGATAATAATTTATGCACCGGTAGAGGTTAGTTATGTGATAGAGACACGTGAGGTCGACATCTCGACCGCCGCTGCGTACCGACCGACAATACTAGGTGCTAAACGAGTTGGACCTTGCGTTGTAGTTTACTGGAAGTGGTTGACGAAGTGATTTAATAAATGCATAGGTATTAATACGTGTTATGTTTCCTTTAGTGGACTACACTGTTTTAGATTATTTCATATTATGTAGAGTGTAAATTATTATTTTCAAAATGTTCTCCTTATATTTAGTGCCTAATTACGTCCAGTTTATCTCTTGTTTGATAGTTTCGTAAATAACTATTCGAATTTTACTATTTATTGGTACGAGGTCAGTAGTTTTATCACATTTTGTTTAATATACTTACTATTGTAATCTAAGAAACCAGATTGTGAGATCTCTTTATAGATTCATTTCTAGTCAGACGACTACGATTGTCTATGATACATTTAAAGGCACACCGTGTAAAACATATTATTTGTAAGTTAGCATCGAAATCAGTTAGAACTGGCATCATGAATCTCTTTCAACTCTTTTGTTGATGTTTTGAAAAAAAAATCAATAGAGTCATAAAAGAATATATAATTTTACACATATTGAGCAGCTGGTAAATATTATTTATATTTTTCAATTCTGCATGGTAATTTAATGTGTACCATATTTTATAGAACAGCTTGAACTTACAATAAATACCTAAACTATGAGATTTATAGCTTAAATGTAAAAAAATAATATTAAAACGAAACTATATCGACTCTTCTTATTATATAAATAATAATGTAAACGTAATAGCTCTACCAGTTTGACCCCAAAACGACCTTGTACATTTGTAACTAATGTAGAGGTAACGTGTAAAATATGATTTCCCCTATATTAGACTGAAAGTCCAAAATTGACTATAGTTTTGTACATACCAACGTCACTCTTGTAATTATTGATAGCGTCGCGTGCTTAACAATAAACCGAAGTGGCCCGAGAATATTTTTTTAAACATTTTCTAGTAAAAATATTTAAATGCTATTTGGGTAAAAAAAAATATGATGTAGATGACATAACTGTAAAGTGAAAAATAAAATATTTATAACGAAATTTCCTTGTCTTTTGTCAGTGTTACTCCGGTTTATTTTTAAGCTGCCGATAAGGTTAAGATAATGAGATAATAATTTTTCTGTATTAGAAATTTTGATGTAAATAAATGACGAAAGACGTGGTTCTCTAAAGAAATCGTCACTGGCGTTGGGCTTCGTTACGACACGATATCATACATCTACTGAACTAAAAATAAAAATTATAGTCCAACATGAAATGTAAAAATCATATATTTGTTAAAAAAAATCGATTTTATTATTTACATCATTTTATTATTTAATTGTATCGATGTTAAATCGTATCGTTATCGTGTCACCAATAAGCAAAGGGTATCGGTATATCGATTTAGTGCAAAGCACGTCATATAAGTGTTACACCGCTAAGAAAACATAGAGAACCAGTGAAGTTATGTTACAACGACGCATATGATAGTTCTGTGTTAGAATAATATATACAGTAGTTGCCATGGTTTAAAAACCTCTTAAATGCAATAAAATTAACATTATCGGACAACATGGCTGATATAAAAATGTAAAAAGAGATAATTTTTAATGTTCCATTAAAGCAATATAGTACTTTAAGTCGTTGGGTAATGTTAAAAGAATGACTATAAAATTTTCTAGCAACGAGTGACTTGTTTTTTTACCAGGTTTTAACTCCATGGCGACGATATTATTAAATGTTATATAAACCCTGAGATCTATGGCAAATTTATTTATTTAGGCGAAACTTTGTAATTTTGTTAGCTTCAACGTCTTTAACCGTTCCCGAAGGTGTGTGAATAGATGCAATAAAATTTAATACAGAAATATTATTCGATTTTTATTACTTACCTACCTATATTTGTTTTAAATTATACAAACCTTGATAATTATATAATTGATCCCATTTTTTATAACTATAACATTTTTTTCTAATGTAATAAATATGAAGAATATGCACTAAAATAAATCCCCATTTTGCTTAAGTTAAGTCAGTAACAACAAACGCATGTATGTTTAGCATTAAATATGGGTTAAATTTGAAAATGTTAACTGCAGGGGATTTTCAGTTCACTATGTAAATAAAACGATATTTAAAATATTAAAACCCAAATTAAGCCAAAAAATAAAATTCCTTTAAAAGGACAAATTTTATTTTTGTATATCTTAGGTCTAACTTTAAAACAGAATTAATAAATTATACATATAATTTGACATAAGTAACACATATATTAAATATCTATTACATATAAATATAACATGATATCATGATAATCATGAAAAATTCAATGAAAGTTATATTACACGTTAATACATACCAGAAAATGAAGATTTTATTAACACTAAAACAACAAATAAAAGCCCAACTTACCACAGTAACTTAGCCAAACATACAGAATTTGTGTCAACTTATGAAAACAGGATGCTAATATATAATATCTGAACCGACCAACAAACTGTAAATCAATCAACAATTATTAAAATATATTCCACCTAATTAAACTTCAAAGTGCTTGGACAAAACTTTCCCATCATAATTGGGTTTGGTACAACAAATGAAGGACCATGCGTTTGAAGTGGTGACTGACGTCAGTGGTAGGTAGATATGTCATATATTATTTTCTCGCAGATGAAAGCCGGTGGTAATATAAATAAACAGATCAGATCGTGCGCGTTGAAATGGAAGAGAATTCACAAGAAATGCTCAATTATATCATCCGTTCTTAAACACCGAGTGATTTAGATGTTCAGATGAATCCATTTTTAATAGATAGCCAAATATATTTATGTGGAACAGACGATATAACAGAAATCTAAGAATCTGTTATTAAAATGATCTTTTTTGTTTTTAATATTGGTAATTCACTTACAGTTGCTGCAGTCTTTTAAGGAACTTATTGAAACTATAAGTCAATTCTAAGTAATGTCAATATAAAATAAGAAATATACATAATGTTAGCAAAAGCAAAAAAACGTTGTACCTACATTTAAACACTTTTAAGGCTTAAAAGCCCATTTCAACCATGACTGACTGAATAAGATAACTATTAGATAGAAATAGAAAAATTAATAAAAAATGTTAACACTCAAAGACACAAATTTGAATTTGCTACCTCTGAAACGTAACATATGAAGGCTTTGCTAGTTGTTGTTGTTTAACATATTAGTATTTAAAACTTTATTAATTCAGTAAGAACGATCAAAAATTACTTATTTATACAAATAGGCAGACTGAGACTATTCTTTTTTGCATTATTTTTTTTATTTGTTTTTCGAGTCATACAGCCATATTTCATCTTTGTATTGTTTATGTTTTATCCGCGTTTCTCCCACGTTTAGCGGGATAGACAACAGGAACCAAATGCCAATTAAGATACTATTGGAGAGGTCGCGGATAGCAGAGAAATTAAGTAATTTAAATATATAATTAAATATATCTGGATTATTTAATTTCTCTGCTTTCTTTGAGTACAAATCAAAACTAAAACTTTCACGTAACGAATCAAATACTGTTCCACTGTGCTAAGATAGCGTCTATAGATAATAAAAAATAAATTTTAAACAAAGCTAGAACTATATCTTTGACTTACTTTAGTATGAACCACCAGAAATTTATAATTTAACAAATCGAGATGCTATTATGTTAAGCGTCAACACTTAAAACTTACAAGTGACGTCGTAACCTATCGCTTATTGGTAATATTTATACGAACTCGAGGCCAATCAGCATGTTTTGAAGATGACTCACTTGTTCAAACCCAGAGTTACCATTTAAATTATAATCTCTCACAGCAATTATGTGTATTGTCGCATCGGGACGTGAACCGCCTCAGTCATCCCATTATACAGATAAAGAATATTAAAGCAAGTCTAAGGTAAAGTAAAATGACTCGGAGTTTTCATTTGAATATAAAAAATACCATCAATACGCCCGAACGCTGTGTAAATAGTACAACATGTTTCAATAACAAAACATCTTAATAACCGATGACGGGTGGGATTCAACAATATAGAATGATGAGACGATCCTTGTAGTGTAGTGGTTTGTACGTATTGTCTAACGATCACAGGTCGTCAGTTCAATTTGAATAATCGAATTCTTTTGTAAGTTCAACATGGGACTGATTTTAGAAATATAAATATGATATAACTCGGTCTATATGTTCGATTGGCTTAACGTTGTATCTCGATCATAACATGGTAGACAAAGGGAACCTGGGAACCTTTAGATACTCTATGTCCATTAAGATTCCCCAAATTCCGCTGAATTCTCGAACCATTGCTTGATGAGTGGCTCATCTCAACGAAGCGCTTTGTTTCGTTACCAGAACGAGTTAATGAGAATATTAAACATTCCTCAAGTGGAAATCGAACCCAAAACTGTCACGTTTACTGTAGCACGCGTGTGCCCTAATATTAATCATTTAATAATATACCTATATAAAATAAAATAAATATTATAACTCAATAATTTATTTGTATCTTGCCTTATTAGCGCTACTATTCACAAACAAATATATTCTATAAAGGTTAGCAGTTATTCTATACATTTGCATACATACATACATATAGACCGACTCGCCATAGCAAGAATCCTCGCCGAAGGAATTCCGAGTTCGTAGCTGCGAATGCTATGCCATCTAAAATATTGGACAACTCCATCTTGGCTTTTTTTTAAATACAAACAAAGAGCTGGGATCAAAGAATTTTTGCCTGAATACGCTAAATTCTCCCACGTTATAAGTTAAATATGGATGCTTAATTCTCCTAGGAAATTTTACTATGTGTATGTCGGGACTAGTGTAACGGTAATTGTGGGTTTGATTCTCGTTTACAAAAATTGTGTTTACTTCATTGGTGTTATACCTTAATATATTGTGTCGCAGGATGGATAAATAAACTATACTTTGACTAATAAATATTTAATTCTAGAATATAGATAGATACATGTATTTATAAGTAAAAAAAAAAACAAAAATTGTAATTTGAAAATTAGTATAGGTACATAATTAAAGCCAGTTTAAATTTTATTATAATTTAAATTAATATTAAGGCCAGTGGTGGACAGAGGCACTAGCGTGTGACTGCAAACGCGACACGACGGGTTGTGGGTTCGATTCCCAGTTAGAGGAAATGCAACATTCAATATTTTAATTTCCTCCTGGTGTCGAAGCAATGTGTGGCGTTGAGTTCGGCCGTTCAACACCCAATGCCTTCAGAATTCGGCGGCAATATCTTAATGGAAACGGAGTGTCTAAACACTAAGTTCCCAGGTTCTTTGCCTACCTTGCCATATGCGGGATGCAGCGTGAAGCTGATTATTAGTGTACATATAATATATTAGTCCAAAATCGGATATATGGGTAAACCAGGACAAGGTAATGTAACCGTATACGTATTTTGAAATTTTACGCGTATCCAGCTTCGGAGTTATCTCTTATTAATTTATTAACTAAGATTTGCTCAATTTAAATAGTAAAATAAAAATATAGTTTTGTCAAGATTGAATTTCAGAAGTTTTGGTATTTTCATTTTACACCTTTTTTTTATAATGGACATTTAGCTACCTATAACTGGATAGCACAGTTTTTGTTACGCCAGAACTTGATACTAATCTTTATTCTTCTTTTTATAAAGTTTACCTGAGGATAAGCCTACTCCCTAAGAGTAAAATCCGATGCTAGCCGATTTTATACTATCATTTATATTTTTGGATATGTACACGAAAAGAACGATACGAAAATAAAATGTTTTAAAGTAGAACTAGATCTGAGAAGTTTGTATACGAGAAAACATTTGAAATCCAAAAAAAATTATTGTTACATTTTTTATTGTAAGAATTACGGACTTTTCGGACATGGGGCAATACAGAAAAAGACACAATTTATTTTGAATAATATTTTTATTTATTATTAATAATCAAGAAATAACGTGATCAAAAATGTCTAAAAATAAAAAAACAAAAACATTTTAATTTGTTTTTCTATGGAACATTTGTTTTGATGTATTTTACTATTATTTATTGAATTATTATGAAAAAAAATATAAAAAAAGACTTTTGTGATGATGTCTTTTGTGATTGTGATTACAATAAAAATACTCATACTAATCTTTGTAGTAACTTATTTAGTTATATCTGATTTAATTTGAAAAATTATCACGTTAAAAGAAAAAACACTGATCAAGTATTTTTTTTCCATGATATCATAGATAAATTATAAAATTCCAATATCGGACTTATACTTTTAGTTGTATTGTAAGTTCTTACTTCTTGCTAAATTTCATGATTGTAAATACACGGGAAGTACTCAATAGTTTTATATATATATATATATATATATATATATATATATATATATATATAAAAAACCATGCACAAACGTTCATATCCTTTGATTACGTAGACTTAGCTTCATTTTTTCAGTACTCTATTGACCAGTAGAAGTATCAACTTGATACCTCCACACGATGTTGAGATAAATGTCGCCGATAAATGACGGACGGACAGACATACAAACTCATAAACAATCAGAACCCAAGAAATAAAAATAAAAAATAATCAATAATTTGTAATGAAAACTGAATCTTATTTAAACGATAGCCGAATATTAAGAAACTAAGTAAATAACTCAACTTTTAATCGAATTTTTCCCGTGTCTGGATCGTGAGCTACAACAAAAACGAGGCAACTATATCGGACAGGTATAATTTAAACGATATTCCTGTGCCTACATGGTTATCGTATTAGTGAAGCACAGTTTATAATAAATGTTTACAATTTTAGGGTTGAATTTCGGCTTTGGATGTATTTAAAAGTGACAATTTTCAATAGATATGGTATTTAGTTAAACGATATTGTGACACAGTTAGTAAATATATCACTGGACTAAACTAAAAATGGACTGGAAGTAGAAAATTACTCTAAAAAAGTAGTAATTTTCAATCTATGCTGTCATTTATTCAATGTAATGAAAAATGATTATGAAAATAAATATGTAGAAAATATACATTTTTAATTAAAACTTTATATGACATAAAAAGTAAGAATTGCGAAGCGTATGTGATAATCATTATAGCTTCACGCTTTGATGTGATTTGGCCTAAAGGGTTGTAAAAAGAATGGAGTGTCAACTTTTACGGCACCTGCATAAGTCTCTCTCTCTCTCTCTCTTTCTCTCTTTGTATCTCTGGTGTTACTGTCATTAAAATCTTAAGTTTCCCAAATATCGTCGACATTACGAAATCTCAAACGTAAGCTCAACGTGAACAGTGTTCTTCGTATCAACAAAGTTGATTTTACATTTCCTCCGAGAAAAAATGCTTTTACCGCATTGACCATTCATTCCTCTACTTCATTCATACATCTTATGTCATATCCATCATTTGCTACAGTATAATGTCTTTGCTATACTATGGTAACGTTTGGTGATTTCATCAATAATCCTATTACCGACAGCAATACCTCTTTCCACGTCTTTCCTCTATCTCGTATTTTTCATCTCTACTAAACATATCAATAATACCCAGATACGTCGCATCATTCACTTGTTTTAATATCTTAGCATTTTCAATAGTAGAGTTTGGTGTACCACAAAAGTTAAAAATACTTGAAATAATGATTATCTAATTTAACTTTCAATTTACTTAGGTTATTTTGGAATAATCAAATTGGTCGAGAAGATATTTTCTTCTCGTCTCGGTTTAGTAAACCACAGCTTGATTTTGTTAAGCAGACATCAGACAGCACTGGTTTTAGAATCTATTGGCTGTCTGAAAATAGTGACAGATTTCATTGCATTAACGCTGTCAATATTACAAAAATATCTCAAATATCATTTAATATATCTTAACGTAGATTTATTTAGCCATGAAAGCCTAAGGAAAAAGCTAGAACAATATTTACACAACACACAAAAACAATATTTATATTAAATTTTATAATGATTATATTTTGGCTGAATTTGTACCATCCATTTGTGGAATTAGATGAAGGCCTATTAAAAAAAAATAGGCACGTATTCTTGATTGATGAAAATACTAAATAAGTACAATAAAAATAAATAAATAAAAAGTCTTGAAGTTAATATCCAAGCGAACAAAGACAAGGCGATGTGAAAGAGAAATTTTTTATTCACTGTAAGCATTAAAAATAAATTAGATGTTTTTTGCAAAGCGTAATGGTCGTTTAAAATGTAATTTACGTTTTAAGTATTAGAAGTGGACTAACAATTAGTAGCTTTCATTACATCTCTAAGAGATTCAATGGAAATATCAAAGAAATTTTTACCGCGACTTACTTAATTAGCATATGATATAAAAGTATTTTTTTGCATTCGAGTGCGTTTCATTTGTTTTATGTATGTGAATATATTAAATTTTGTGCGTATTACTTAAATATATATAGTAAGAGAGTAATAGACACGTGCATACGTTTTATAAAATGTTTAAAATTTATATATAAATGTAGATTATCTATCTGTTAATATAAAATATACATAGTTAGCCTATAATAATAAGACGTTGTTTTATTTATAGAGGACAGAAAAGGAGAGAAGAAGATTCCTTAAAGAGTTTCGTACCATTTTTATATCTTATGTCAATTATATACCTATTATAAATTCAATATAAATTATTCTGCGTGTACAAGACGAGATATTAAAAAGAAGATGTAAATATTTTGTATCTATATTCCAAGCTATACTTGTAGGGACATTTATATATAATTTTTTGACATAATCCAGTCCCATCACTATTCACAATGAAGCACGACTATTTACCGATCTAGCACAAACAATATTCGAGCTACACAACCCTAGCACTCCCACTCAATTCCGCTGACGGTCTAAATGATGGCTGGCATTATTTTTTGTGGACATGCCATGTCATCGGAGCGATTGTAGTCCATTCGCTATGAATTATCGACGTCCATATTACAAATGCGACATAATATTATGCGTTTCTTTATTTCTTATTTAAGAATATTAGTATGCTGGAAACAATTCGAACGAGCGTCGGTTTTGTCATTCCGACTAAATGTTATTTTATTGGAATTCGAAATAAACATTTGCTTGGGGCCTTTTTTTTGGCTTTTATATTTATATATTCACTCAATCAGTGGATGCTTTTGTAGGGTTAACGTCTTAATTTGTTAGTAATTAAATCGGCGTCATTAGGCCATGTCTTTTTAAGGCTAGCTCCCCGCTAATAAAATTGGAATAAATACAATATCGATTTTATTTTTTGCTTGAAATTCGAAAGTCGATTGTTTTCGATTAACTTGTAAATATTTTCGATTAACTCAGTATACAAATGTTAATTTAGTTTTGTCTGTGGTTTTAAATTATGTCATTTGTTAACATGATTCCAGTCACCTGTGGTGTGAATGAACATAGCGATTTGCACAATTCTAAGCCTCAAAACATTGATGGAAAATGTTAGTATTTTTGTGGTTCAGTTAGTTTATGAATAAACATATTTATATTTGAACAATGTGTTTCAGTATATTTTATTCTATATATTTTAAATATTAATATGAAAATATATATTTTTTAGGTATATTACCTCTTGTTTGACTAGCATATAGATATATAGAGTCATAGAATCTGTTTATAATTTTAATATTATTCTTAAAACGTAACAAAATAACCAACACAAGTAAAATAAACACAACTATACTACAATAAAAATTTATAAGTTATAGAATAGAATACACAAAAGGGCGCTATATAAAAATAATTTCGTTTCGATGTTAACAATGATTTGCGTTCGGCTCTGCTTATAAATAAAATTAAATATAATTACAAAACAAAACACCTATTTTACAACGTAACGCTTATTTATATGAAGTAGTAATATTTTGAGTCCAGTCGTGGCATAGAGGCACAAGCGTGTAAACGCCACAGGTTGTGGGTTTGATCCCCATTAGAGGAGATGAAATATTTAATATTTTCATTCATCGCTCTAGTAACGAGCGTTCGGCGTTGAGTTCCGCCACTCATCACGCACTCCAGAATTCGGCGAAAAATGAGAAACGCGGAGGGAGTGTCTTAATGGGAACGTAGTATCCTGATATGCGTACAGTAACAGCGTGAAGCTAAAAAAATGTACTTATTATAATATATTAACCGATTTTGACCGCGAAAAGAATATTCCTTTGCATTCAACTTCGAATAGAATAATATATCACGAAAAAATACAGAACAAAGAGTTTAATCACTATTTCCCTCCCACTTCTAACAGAATATTAAGAGTGACACAACAAAATCACAAACAAAAAAAACGATTATAAATTGATAAATTAGCAAAGCTCAACCAGTAATAACCTCGTTTATATGATGATAATTAAAAGACAGCCGAAGCTTATATCGTTATACCGCCAGCTGGCCGTTCGCACGGGCGTAATTTTTCGTTATTGGGGATGCAAAGTTTCTAGTTAATATGCAAATGAAGAGTTATCTGCCGCGCCGCGATTTAGGGAGTTTGGGATAGCGGTGGTGGTGCTAAATGTATATTCTCATATACTGTTGGTAGGTATCACCAACGTTGGGGCCAACCAGCTTAGTTAGTATATTTAAACATTATATATGATTAACAACTAAAACTAACGAACCGAAAATCTTTATAATGTGCTACAGAATATTTAATTTGAAGTGCGCCATAAAGAAACACATTAAGTACTTTATTGTTGGAATAGATAA
This sequence comes from Heliconius erato demophoon, assembly GCA_018249695.1. Taxonomy (NCBI): domain Eukaryota; kingdom Metazoa; phylum Arthropoda; class Insecta; order Lepidoptera; family Nymphalidae; genus Heliconius; species Heliconius erato. The sequence goes on along the minus strand of DWQW01000088.1, from coordinate 54,576 downwards.
CAAATATTTTAGTTAATTCTTTTTGGAAGAATTAAAATATAAACGTTAAATGTGATAATGAGATAGATGGTCGCCTCTCACTTTTTTTTTGTCTTTTAGAAAATTTTCCCGCTTTAGATGCTCGCGGCTCTTTCTTTTTTATGTTGTGTTGTTTGACAATGGGGGGCTAGATTTGTGTGGTTGTGTGATTTTAAATCATATCATCATATATCTACTGTGGTAAAATATGTTCAAATAAAATTTTAGAAGTTATATTTAAAAAAAGAAGCCAGTAGTGGCGCAGGCGCACAAGCGTGTGGTTGTAAATGCGATTACTTTTCAAACAATACTTTTGAAAAGTTAGACTTAATAACGAGTTTTTACAAATTCTATATTTTTTATATCGAAATTGATAAAGTACCTACTATTTATTACATTACTATATAACTAACTTTATTAACTTATATCACTTTTGGCTTAAGGATCTTCTTAAGCTTTCAAGTAATTTACATCGGACCACCCCCAAATTTTCGAATTGACGGCGGAAAAGATCAGCCAAATTGGCTTCAATACGATATTTAGACAGTGATACATTAAAACAATTGATTTAAGATATTGTCATTATTTAAATTAATCAAAATTGTTTATAATTCATTAAAACATGATATTTCAATACTATTACGGTTTTATAAATTATTTTTATCAGCTTCACGCTGTATCCCACACACAGCATGGTAAGCAGAGGGAACCTAGTGTTAAGACACTCCGTGCCCCACTTTCCGCTGAATTTTGAAGGCATTGCGTGCTGAGTGGCGGAACTCAACGCCGCGCTTTGCCTCGACACCAGAGCGAAGAAATGAAAATATAAAAATAAATAAATATTTCACTTCCTTGACTGGGGATCGAACCCACAACCAGTGAGAGCTAGAAAAATGATTAAAATAATATAAATTGTTGAAAAATAACAAAAACTAAAGAATATGTAAGTATACGTTTGTGCAAGGATTTTTTAGATCAAGAATCTATAAGCATAATAAATCTGTAATTATAGGGGTCAATTCTCAACATTACATATTAAAATTTAAAATTGCTTCAATGTTCTTTATACAAATAATGTTAGCCAAAAGAATATATATTTTTTTTATTTGACTGGTCCTATGTGAGCCTGTCTAATCTATAAAATATATTTATATACCGTCCAAGGAAAAATTAGTCGAAACGATAAACATTTTTTCTTTCTTCTCCGTTGTCATAAAAAAAATGATAGTCTAATGCGGAACTCTATCAGCCCAGCTACTCTTTAAGACGTATAAATTTACTAATATTAATACTATTTTCTTATCACATTCAAAAATTAAAAATCTAGAAGTTATCTATTGTCAAATTCTTATCAGCCTGTCTAATCAATAACAGATATTAATAAAACGACACTGCGTTCCCCGCTGTCCGACTCATATTCGAGATATTACGTGGTGAGTAGCGGAACTTTTGTGTACCAAAGCGTCGAAATGAAAATAATTTATATATTATATAATAATCAATAATCATTACACGGCATAAGAATATAAGTTAGAACTATGGCGTTTACAGCCAGTACGGAAGTGATGAAACTTTGTACCTTTAAAGGAGTATAGAATGCATTTTTTTTTATTCAATATTTTTTTTTTGTTATCATTAATTATAATGTGCATTTTATTTAATATTGTAAATTTTAATTTATTTTACTATTTATTAATTTCAATACTTCTTATTTCTATACTCTATGGAGTACTTTTTTAATTTCTCGCCCATCATTAGGCCTATATTTCTAGAAGAATTTAATGATGCTTTATTAATATAATAATAACTATATAAAATAACTAAATTTTTGTACACATAAATATTTATTTCAATTTTATCATAATATTTTATTAAAAATAATTTACACGTACCTAGTTTTCAATAGACATAAAATAGAACAGGAAGGAAACATCCAAAGGAAGATATCATATTATATATAGCAAGACCGCACTTCAACTCAACATGGCCTGCCACGAATAGCCCCGGACCATACGCCATAAAATATCCATAGTTCCAATTAAATCCAAGCGTGCAAACATTCTGCCACTTGTACGGTTTCGCATAGATTGAATTACGCCGTTTCTTCCTTGCGTGTGTTTTATTAAGTGGTCTTAATATATAACGGTTTGCGTGGCTTCTAATATTTCTAAGTCTATTATGATCCCACTGCTGGGAATAAATAACCCTATAATACTAGATTTAATGGAAAGGGTTTCGGTATATACATTTAATTGTTGCAGTTAAACATGCGCCCGTTTGAAAATTCATTCAACTTTTCTAATAACGTAAGTCTCTATGTTCCCAAAAGTATAATCTTTTTTTATCTTTCTGCTTTATCCCGCACATAGCAGGGTGGACAGACGAAATCTGGGAACCTAGTGTTAAAACACTTTTTGTCCCAATAAGATAATTCCGTTCCCCACTTTCTGCGAAATTTTTGAGGCATTGCGTGTTGACAGATAATTTCATTCCACCAAGTGGGAATTGAACCCACAACCGCCGCGTTTACAGATGTACGTTTGTGCTTTTACGCCCTGACAACCTAAAAATAAATCATGTTAAATAATATTAGCAATTACACACTAGCATAACGTTTAAGCTCACGTTTTAGTACAATCATATATAATATGTTTAATTTATCTTATAGTACTTCAATATCCTCAATATTTCTCTATTTACTTTTCTTCTCCAAGGATAATTGAAATTGGCACCTGTAAGTGATTTTAAATGGGTATTAAAACGGAACTAAAAGGTTTCTTCGCAATTATCTTATGACCTAGTAATCTATTGGACGTATATTAAATTAACGTCTCTCACACTGACGCATGAAGCGAAGCGAAGGCAAAACTACTACCATCTTTACTTCGTTATTTTAAAATATACACTGATATATTACATTTTTACAATTCTATAAATACTTCTCAAATAGTATATGTTGATATCTTTTTTTGGCTTCTTCTTCCTCTTGGCTTTGATTCTGACGTTTGCCATGGTCTGCCGTACTGCTCAACCTACTCTACTTTGTACGATCTTTAACATCCACGGCGCTGGATCTCATATCCTGCATCACGACATCCAACCAGAGCTTCTTTGGGCTTCCGGAACGGCCTCACTCCAGGAACCAACATAACAAGTTCTCCAATAGTATAAGTTGCTTACTTATTCACAATTTTTTGGCTACAACCTTTGAAAATTTTAAGTGATATCTGTGGAGAGAATAGCTCTATGGCTTATATGGCTTTTTATAGAACCTTTTATACTAAATCCAGAAGAGACACTTTTCTTAAAAATAAAATATATAATTAAAAATATTCTTAGGTTTTTTAACAAACAAAGGAACTGGCATGAAGATAAACATGTCGCTTTGTTCAACTATACAGTGTGAATATAAAAATGTAACACCAGTTAAGGTGCAGTCGTGGCGGAGGGATTGTTACGTCCGACTGTAAGCGCGACGGTTGTGGGTTCGATTAGTACCCAAGGAAAAGAAATTTTACATTTTCATTTCCTCGGTCTGGTGGCATGAGGCAAAGCACGGCGTTGAGTTCCGCTACTCAAGAGTTTAGTTTAAAAAATAAGTTATAATTATTTTTTCATTTTATTTACAATGAAAACGTTTAAAAAACTGTGAAACTTTGCCTGAATGTGTACTGAAATATTTTCTACTACGCGAAGGGTAATGTACAGTAATTCAATTTCAAGTTCATCTTATGAAAATTATTTAAACATGGTATATATTATTTTATTAATATATTTAAATACATTATTTATTTAAGAACTATAACATTATAATTAATTTGAATAATATTTAATTTATGATATTTTTTTTACCAATTCGTCCTCGAATAATTTTTTTATCCGAAATACGAGTAGATACCTATAGGAGTATAAGTTAAAATGTTTTTTTAGCTACAAATCCCGCACGCTGCATATTAGACATAGAGATCCTGGGAACCTCGTGTTGAGCCACTTCCATTTGCGTTTTCTGCCAAATTCTTGAGGCATTGCGTGTTAAATAGCAGAACTCAACGCCGCATTTTGTCTCGTTACAAGAGCGAGGAAATAAAGATAATAAATATTAAATTAACCCAAGTGAAAATCCAACCCACAACCGTCGCGCTTACAGTCACATGCTTGTGCTCTTGCGCTACAGCGGCTTTTGTGGCGGAAAGGTAATTATGATAATTTACATAACTTATAAGTTTGTTTTTTTTTTAAGAATAGAAGATTCAACCTATAAACACTGCCAGTCAGCTTCCAAATAAACTTTTGACGCCATCTTACAATAATTTAAAGTAAGAAATGGACGTTTCACGTGAAATGGCATGTCTTTCTCATATAGACGTACCTATATATAAATGTCAGTTTCGTGTATATTTATAGTATTAATTAATATATCTTTACAGACATAAATTGGTTGCTGGAACGAAAACAAGTATAAGTGTTGGAAAATCTATGTATGAAAATGTAAATACAAACTTATACAAAAATTATAAGTGAAGATATCGTAAAAAAATATATATTAGCTTATGTTTATACATTTATGACAAATAATACGTTATATTATTTACATTTCGAACTTCGTTAAGATTTTATTTAAAATAATTGAATAGATTTCCATATTCATTTCTTCGCTCTGGTGTCTAACCAAATCGCGGCGTTGAGCTCCGCCACTCAACACGCAATGCCTCCAGAATTTAGCGGAAAGTGGATTTTAACACTAGGCTCCCTCTACAAAGCTAAACGTAAAAAAAAAACTAAATCTCGAAATTTAGCGGAAACTGCAAAACAGAATAGGTATCTTGTCATTTAATTATCCCTAAGGACAAACCCTATATCCAGAAAAAACGAACGTGAAACATATTTAAATATTTAAAAATATTTTTCACATTGTGAGACCAAGTATAATTTTTTTGCCTCTTAATTACATGAAACTAATACCTTAGTCTAAAGTGCCTGGAACGAATGCACAGACTTATTTAATCACAGTGAACGCTGTACAATGGCTGTGACCACGATATACTTCTATATCAGGACCAATTAAAAGACTGACAGTCCGACAGATACCAATAAGGAGTGAGGATAATATGGAAGCTTATAGATGTAATGTAGGAGAGTTTCTCAGAGAGCTGGATTTATTTGAAGTGCATAGTTTGTATGTATAACAGTATAATATAATAGATTATAAAGATTATATGAGGCCAATCGTGGCGCAATAGGACAAAGTGTGACTGTAAAATCAACTGGTTGTAGGTTCGATTCCCACTCGAGAAAATGAAATATTTGTTTACATTTATATTTTCGTTTCTTCGCTCTGGTAATGCGCGGCGTTGAGTTTCGCCACACAAAACGCAATGCATCCAAAATTAGGCGGTAAGTGGGAAACGGAGTGTCTTTAAACTAGGTTCCCTCTGCCTATCCTGCTGTGTGCGGGAAGCTAAAAAAAGATGATATTTAGCATTAATATTTTTTTAAATGTTCGATGTATTCAGTACATAGTAAGGTAAGAGAAAACCTGGAAATCTAGCCTTAATCCATTCCCATTAAAATACTTTCGTTTCTCATTGACGGGAATATAATATAATATACTTAGATATAAAAATGATGGCGGAGGAGTACAAGGATGCGACTGTAAATGAGACGGTTGTGTGTTCGATTCTTACTCGAGGTATGAAATATTTGATATTTTATTTCATCGTATTCACACCCTTGTGCTCCTGGCGTCAAGCGTAAAGCTGCTTTGCTTTTATATTTCATTAGTTCTCTAAAAATGAACAACGTGTGGTCAACAAATGTATGAAAGAATGGTTTTTAGTAATGAGGCACCTCTTGCGACTTGCTTCATTCGCATTCGAATACTCCATAAATCCGTCACGAGGTTTCCGATATCGCATATTAAACATAGCTTTTGTTTTGTTAACATTTTGTAATAAGTAAAAAATATCAAAATCCTTAAAATTTTATTATTCTAGTGTGACTTTATCAGCTTAGTACATATAAAATATAAATCAGCTCCACGTATGTGTATCCTGCACACAGCAGACCCTGCCACCCAGCTGCAGCAGGAGAGGGAACCTGGTGCTAAAACGCTCCCCGCTTACCACCGAATTCTGGAGCCACCTTGTGTTGATTAGCAGAACTCAATGCCGCGTTTTGCCCTAACACCAGAGCTAAGAAATGAAAATATAAATTAAAATAAACATTTCATTTCAAATGGGGATCGAACCCACAACCAGTCGCGTTCACAGTCACATATACCTAACTCAACATTATTATTAACACTATGGCTCTTGATTGGCTTATCTTAAACTTATTTTAAAATGTAGAATTTAATACTAACCACTAAGTAGCCGCATATCCTCTCATTTATTTTTAATAATCACTCTGTTTCATGTAAACAAACGTCACCCAATACGAACCTGACGCACCAGAAATAGACTGGAACCCCCCAAAGCATTTAAAATATGTACTGTTGTATAATAATTACAAAAACAAACAGGCCCCCAAAATGACAACAACCAAACGATATTAGGGACGGCTCATTAGCTGCTTAAGCTGAGATGACAGGCCCAAAAATATCGTTCGCCGTATAAAAATTGTGTTTGTTTTAAATAGAATGTGGTAGAATGTCTTAAGTTTCCAAACTCCGGTGAAACCATATGGTACAGTGATAGCGTTATGGAATCGATACCCGTAGTATGTTTTAATCGATCTGAATGTTTTAATCGGAACAAAAATTATACACTGTGTAAACGACGGGTTGTGGGTTCGATTTCCACACGTGGAAATTACATATTTAATATTTTTATTTCCTTGCTCTGGTAACGAGGTAAAGCGTGGCGTTAAGTTCCGACCTCCAACATCCAATACATCCATGTGGAATGGGGCGAAGTGTCTTAACACTAGGTTCCCAAATCCTCTACTAGCTATGTTCGGCATGCAGCGTGAAGCTAAAAAAATATACATAACTCATATAAAAACAACAAAATTTTAATAATTTAATTTTTATTTAATAAGCATCTACACATGTAAACACGCTAAAATATTTAAAATATCTATATTACTTTATAAATAAAAAAACAAGACACATCTACCATATAAAGCTAAAAGTAGCTAAACTCAAGTAAAATCTAACATCCGACAATACTGACACGTTCCTAATTTGACGGTACCGTTACTCTTAATGCTCTACGATGACAAATTTAATCTTTAAGTCGACTCCACTGTTATTATTCTTCGAAACGCCGTTTTATTTTTACCCCAAAGTTAAATACACAGGTGAAAGACATCACTGTAGCCTCATTAAATCTTTCGACAGCCAGTAGAGTCGCATTTGTGAGGAAAAATCGCCATTTCATTTGATATTCGCGATCAAAGAAGAAATAATAATATATATCCGACAAAAATTAACACTTTATAATTTAGTACTGGACAAATAATATCATCGTGCCAATAACTCTCGTTTTAATTATGATCGAGTGGATGCGGATCAAACGACAGTGTCGTGTTTTATTTATAATTTTTGGCTTTATCTATTATTTATATTATTTTTTTTCAGCTTCACGCTGTATCCCGCGTGTAGCAGGATAGGCAGTGGGAGCTTAGTGTTAAAACACTCCACTCCTCATTTTCCAGCGAAATCCGGAACAAAACGCTGCGCTTTTGCCTCGACAACAGAGCGAAGAAATAAAAATATTAAATATTTTATTTTTTCGGTTGGGAATCGAACCCGCATCCTGTCGCGTTTACATCTTACACCAATACACCACTACTAATCTCTGTTATGTTTATATGAAATACTTAAAATGAATTTGCGTTTAATGAAAGCACAATGTTAAAATAATAATAACAGTAGAGCTACGCGAATATTTACTCAACGGTAACAGTAATTCCATTTAAAAATCCAGTTACACTATTTGAAAAAAAAAAGTTATAAAACAAACTTATTCTCATTTTTATGTTTCATAATGAGTTTTAAGGCTTAATTATTCAATTATATTTATTAAAAGTTTTAAACATAACTGATATGGATCTTTTAAATAAAAAAAAACACGTACAAAATATACATATTAAAGATTGAAACTTAAATATCATGTTGTAGAGTTTGGCAAGAAGCATATTCTAGTTTTGGCATAAACAAAATTTTCCCAACACTTTAGTTTTGTGAAGATCGTCCACTGATGTTATAGCGCTATAATATTTCTTAATTAGATACAACTTTTTATATATGGCTTATTAAAGAAAATGAATATCTTAATTACATTTTCTGCCTCATTGGCCAACATGCTTCGTTTCTTTTTTGCCAGTTAATACGTCATATTTCTATCTAGATATTTCTTTTGTTATTTGGTTTTATAATTTATTAACATTGAATTGTATTACTAATCTTGTGTTCAGCTTACTTAGCAACTATACTTAAAGGAAGTTAAAATTATATTATAAATTATCATATTTTGAATTATAAAGATGTATATAAAAGAAAATAAATGCTAATATAGAGCTTTGCAAGGTAACTTTCGTGTAGCACAAACACAAACGAACATCGCCCCCCACAGCCATCTCTACTTCAACCGCGTTAACAGTTGGTGTAAACCAATTAATACGACGCTAACTCACTTAGTAATATACATAGATACGTTGTTTTTTTTAATAATATTTATAAAAAAAACACATTACTTCCTTATTATCACGTTTGTACATTGTTATAATATATACAGTGCTAATTACAAACGAGTTCTTTATTAGCATGGGAGAGAATGCTTGCGAGTTGATTTTCTATTGTCTTTGTCATTTGGAATGACCAAAATTAAGCTCAAGTTACTGTATGAATTTATGTTTAATCCAGACTATACTAGATGGACGTCGTGGCGCAGGAGCAAGTATATGAGGGTAAAGCGATTGGCTGTGAGTTCGATTCCCACTCGGGGGAATGAACTATCATTTATTTTTATTTTTTTTCGTTTCTTCGCTCTTGTAACTCTTTCTCTTAACACGCAATATCTCGAAAATTTGACGAAAAGTGTGAAACAGAGTATCTTAACACTAAATTAAGAGTAGGCAGAGCAAATCTAATTCCTCATATGTATGCGGAATATAGCGTTAAGCAAAAAAAATAGTACCTGGCATATGATTGACTTCTAGAATATAACAATTAAATATATTTTTTTTATTAAGCAACAATGGGAATCCAATATAATATGTTTTTTCTCATGTAATCAATACTTATACATACATACATATTCATTTGATGATCACCTTATCAATAATATGATTAAAGAAATCATAAAAAGATATTAGATATAATCTATTTTTTATGAAATTATTCATTTCATTAGATACAATAATTATTAAGTTCACCGAACCATATCCACAGGGTGAGGCTCGAAACGTTACGCAAGAAATAAATAATATATCGTTAAAGTTCACAATTATAATTATAATATATATATATAATAATAATAATACAATTAAATGTTTTCACTTAGTATAAACATTTAATTTTATAATACTATTCTGTTGAGAGATGATCTTTTATTTGATAGGAAATTTGTTCTTTTTTAGCTCTACCTAACCTACACCAGTTTAGATTATTATTTACCAAAGCGAAATATAGAAGTTAATAATACCGAATTCTGGCAGAACTCAACGCCGCGCTTAACCTCGACACCAGAGCGAAGAAATAGAAATATAAATTTAAGTAAATATTTCATATTATTATATATTCTGCAATTAAATCAGAAAAAGATACTTCTAGGTTAAGGTTAGCTACACTAGATTTCCTCTGCTTACCCCGCTAAATGCGGGATACAGCGTGAATACAAAACAAAAAAAAAATAAAAACTATTATACATTTATTATAATAACTAAACGAGATGATATAACATTCAACATTCGCCACCGAAAGTTGTCACACATACTCTACCAGGACACAATCAGTCACTCTATACACAAATCAGTGGCCCTCGACAGTTTCTAACGATGATTTTTTCTTTCTGACATGAATACTTGCGTTACTACGCGAAGCATTCAGTTGTTTTAACTTGTTGCTGTAATAGTCTTTAGGACAGACAAAACGTAGAGTTATATATATATATATATATATATATATATATATATATATATATATATATATATATATATATATATATATATATATATATATATATATATATATATATATATATATATGTTTGAGTATGTATGTATGTAAGGTATGGTCTTAGTAAAGTAGCAACTCACGCGCACCAGTTTTTAAACGTATAAATTATTTATTATATTTATCATCTTTTTTTATGCTTTACACTGTATTCCGCATGTAGGAAAGTATGCAGAGAGAGCCTAATGTTAAGGCACTTAGGTCTCCTTAGCAGAAATCTGCTAAATTCTGGAGACATTGTGTGTTGTGCGGCGGAAATCAACGCCGCGCTTTATCTCGACAACGGAAGAATAATTCGCATGAATCGTATATTCATTTATTCGCATGAATATGATATTAGTCTATGATTTTATAACAGCGTAAGTTTAAGAAATCTAGAATGCTTACACTACCATACAACATTTGTTCTCATTTTGTTATGAAATAAAATTAATAAATATTCCATTATTAATTAATTGGAAAAAACATATTAAATTACAAAAGATACCCAAAACATACATATTCTAACTATATTTAACATAATTTCAATAAACACTTTTCATATGAGTAATAAGAACGCCGAATAAAAATCTAATATTTAATTAAATATTCTACAAGACGTGTCAGCACTGGCTCTGTCATAAAAATGTAAAGGAAGCGGTGAGCTTGTACCGACACTCATATCCAAGTTTAATGTATTCCGACATACACATAGGCTCTACAATGCTTGTATTATTAAAATGTATAGTTATCAAAAACATTGGTCATTCACCCTGTATAGCGTACAGCCGTGGCTTCTTTCCGTTCACATATCTCTACATATTAGAAAACAAATATATGAATATTGTTTCTTTTTTTTTCTTAAATTTAGGTTATGTAATATATGAAGCTAGTCTGGATTGTGTGATATGACAGATTGTGGTTCGATTCCCACACGAGAATAAAAAATATTTAATATTTTAAATCCTTCGCTCTGGTTTCGACGTAAAGCGCGGCGTTGTCCCGCTACTCAACTCGCAATACCTCCAGAATTCATCGAAAAATGGGGAACGGAGTGTATTAACACTAGGTTCCCTCTGCCTGTGTGCGGGATTCACCGTGAAGATGATATGTTACAATTACGAATACAGAGTAAAGGAATGTAGAGACATTCTATTCTACCTAACAAAAAAATATATATTATTAATGGTTTGTTTGGATGGTGTATTGTTGGCGGACGACACCGGATGCTCGCGTTGACACTAATTATTCTATGCTACGAATGATAGATTGCGCGGACAAATCACTAGGGCCAGTAATAAAAAGCTTTCCTTTTAGTTTCTCAGACACTTTGTTACGTGGGCCGTTCTGGTAATATTTCTGATTGTATCGGACACCGTCAGATTAAATGACTATAATCCTGTTTAAAATTACACGCCTATCATTGAGCCTTCTAATTGTTTAACTGCTCTCTTGAAATATGATTTCGTTTACTAAATATTGTATTTTTTTATATATTTACAATACCAGAATTTTAGATAAATATATTTATGTTTGTACTACTAATAACGGGTTTATCAGGTTTTGTCTTGTCCGGTAGAGATGAATCACAATATACTTCTTTGTTATTTTCAAAATTTGAATTAATAATTACATTTCTCATTTTATTTACCTTAGATGTACCTGAAACTAGGTTTTTAAATGTCAAGGAAAATAATCATCAAGCTTTAAAAAATTTAATTCACGCTTAGGGTTCCAAGAATTACCTTGCAGTTCTATTCCTTGTCACAACGAGAAATTTACAGAATATATCTAGACGAATCTAACGAGGTAAAACTCTGTGATTTTACTAAAATATCAGAGTATCATTTCCGACCTTTGGGCCTTATTATTAGCCCAGCACGATGGTACCATATTTTTATATTGTCATTGGATCTACGCATAATTGCCCAGTTTTAAGATCTTAAATGTATTAGAAATAAGTGAAATTAAGCTTTTTAAATTCATCTTTTATTAGATTTGCTATATTATAATATATTTTAATATAAAATATATGTATTAGAAATAAAACCGGTCAACCGCAAGTCTCGACTATTGAGGGTTCCGTATGAATTTCGTGGTTGTATTTCAACGAGAAGTTGATTTACAAAAGTTGACAAATTTTGACAAATTTAAGTTTACGGGAGCAGTACTCATTTTGTTGAACATTAACCACAATTATAAGTTTGTAATGATATTTAGGACACTTTACGTACTTGAAAAGGAATAAAAGGAACCTTTACATGATCACTTTGTAGTCGGTTTGTCTGTTAAGACTTATTTATTATCTTGAGATCGCGTGGAGGTATCAAACTCAAATTAATATCAAATATCGAGGCCCTCGGAGTAAAGAAAAATTCAAACTTCTAAGTCAATATATTCAATAAATACGAACATATCCGAATCTTTGAGAGAGAGAGAGAGAGTGAGAGCAGCAGCAAAAATATTCTCTGTTTCATTTTAATTCCTTTTTTATATATGATATTCGTTTTAATTTCCGCTCGACACATCCACGTGATCTTTAAAAATATGATCGTTACAAGCTGACAGACAAAACAATAAAACGTGTTGATTGATGTTCATAAAATCCATGACATTTCTTTTTAATTAGGTGAGAGGAGGTCATAATAAATAGAGAAACGGTATTTTAATATTTTTTATATTATTAATAATGCAATATTAACTCAACTATTGTATTAACACATTAAAAAAAGCACCTAAATGAGCTTAATAAGACTCAGGGATTATTTTTATTATTTTTAATTAATTATTAAATTACAAAATACGGTAAATTCTGTTACACAAAATGTCAAGTGAAAGAACCACCTTAAAATAAAAAATACGATATTACTTTTCTATTCTATGAACCTATTAAATACAATAGTTTGTATATCATTTATTTATTTTTTCTACACGCTGTATCCCGCAAACAGCAGGGTAGGCAGAGAAAACCTAGGGTTAAGTGGAGATCGAACCCACAATCAGTCGGTTTTACAGTCACATTTTTGACCCCTGCGCCACGACTGGCCTCAATCATTTATTTCTTGATAAATATACAGAAAAAGTAACTATTTTATTCATTTTATATTTACTAAATCTATATAAGTACCTACTTACTTTACTTACTTACATATAGGTTATTAGTTTCGCCATAAATACTGTTACAATTAAAAATAAATAAATATAAGTTTTGAATTTTGAATCTGTAATTTTTATACCATTGTTCATCAGCTTTACGCTGTCCCCGCACACAGGAGGGTATGCTAAGGGAACCGAGTGTTAAGACACTCCGTTCCCCACTTTCTGCCGAGTTCTCAACGCTAACTCGCCGAACTCAACGCCGCTCTTTGCCTCGACACCAGAGCGGCGAAATAAAAATATAAATGTGAATAAATATTTAATTTCCTCAAGTGGGGATCGAAGCATTTTTAAAATCTTCCATACGCTTGGTATTAGTCAAATAATTGTGTACCGGGCTATGTTTTGACTGCTTTCGTGCGAAATAGGTGATCAAAGCAGTTAAGAGAAGAAGAAATCCTGTCAGAAAGTAAAATATTTTATCTCAGGAGATGAAGATAGCCTAGCCTACATATTTCTATATATCGCGTATTTTAAAAGATAACTTATGATTTCTGTCTTTAAGAGGTGCCTCTCTTAAAGGCAGAAGTCATAAGTAAAGTCGTAATTTGTTAACTTAACATTTAAAAAACTATAGGATGGTCATGATCAATCACAACAACTACTCAAGTTTTAAAGGACTGTATTGCAATCAATGGAGACCACTTCGAATAAGTTTTATATATTTTGAATGGTTTTATATTTATGTATTAAATTAACAAACTGTTATAGTAATAAATTTACGCACAATAAAAAAATACGTTTTTCTCTGTAATGATATTTATAGCAAGATAAAGCAGCAGTAAGCAATTTTCATCAGAAATAAACATAGCAAGCTTTAATATAAAGTTTACATTTTTATAACTTGATCAAAACTTTGAAAATAATATATTTTTTTAGCTTCACGTCGCATCCCGCACGTAGCAGGTTAGCTAATACGAAGGGACTCCTTTCCCATTAAAACACTTCCCTTCCCTACTGCCCGTCTAATTCTCAAAGCGTTGTACTGCGTGTTGGGTGATGAAACTCAACCACGCGCTTTGCTTAATAAACCCTTATAATTACGTAAGCGAATTAAAGCTGGTTTTGGGTTCGATCCCCACTCGAGGAGATGAAATATTTATTTACATTTATATATCCATTTCTTCGCTCTGGTGTCGAGCAAAGCCCGGCGTTGAGAACCGCCACTCAACACGCAATACCGCCAGAATTCGGCGGAAAGTGGGGAACGGAGTGTCTTAACTAGGTTTTCTCTGCCTACCCTGCTGTGTGCGAGATACAGCGTGAAGCTGAACAAAATTTGTATAATTACATACATTTATATAAAAATTTGTTTTGCGTAATTGAAGTGCAAATAATCACACTAATAACAGCTAAAGCAGGTGTTACAAATTTAGTATCACAATTAAATAAGGTTTATTAGGTGTAGCTTAGGTAGGTGGGTAGGTAGGTAGGTAGGTAGGTAGGTAGGTAGGTAGGTAGGTAGGTAGGTAGGTAGATAGGTAGGTAGGTAGGTAGGTAGATAGGTAGGTAGGTAGATAGGTAGGTAGGTAGATAGGTAGGTAGGTAGATAGGTAGTGTAGATAGTTTCGTTTGAAATGTTGGTTCACTTTTTTTAATATTTGAAATGGATGCTCGGGTAGAAATTTTTCTCTTGTATGTTTTTTTGTTATTTTCTGCCTATAGGATAAAATGTTTTAAAGCAGGTGTTACAAATTTAGTATCACAATTAAATAAGGTTAATTAGGTGTAGCGCAGGTAGGTGGATAGCTAGCTAGGTAGGTAGTTAGGTAGGCAGGTAGGTAGGTAGGTAGGTAGGTAGATAGGTAGGTAGGTAGATAGGTAGTGTAGATCGTTTCGTATGATATGTTGGTTCACTTTTTTTAATATTTGAAATGGATGCTCGGGTAGAAATTTTTCTCTTGTATGTTTTTTTGTTATTTTCTGCCTATAGGATAAAATGTTTTAATAATTCTTAGACTTAAGCTTTTGAGTATTTTTTGTTTTATATTTCGTATTTTTCCTACAGCATCTTACTTTTTAAATAGTCCAGTTTACCCTTTATCTCATTTTTAAAGACGTTAATATAATTTTAGATAATAACATTAATTTGAATTAGAATTAAACCGATGACTGTCCCGATCCCAAGGTAAAACAAGGCCACATATCGAATCAACGTTTCTCTAAAATAACACTACTTGAATTACTATCAAGAAAATCAGTTTTGCTTATTATTATCAAATTAAACACAACCTCTAATATGAAATATCGTATCTATGCCTGCTAATATTATAAAGCTAAAGAATTTGTTTGGTTCAACGCACTAATCTCAAGAAGTACAGGTTCGAATTAAAAAAAAGGTTTAGATAGTCTATTTACTACGGTAGTTTATGGTCTATTTTATTTTACATTACGTTAATAATTTCATTGAAAAATACTATATCTGTGGTCAAAATTACCATGGACACTCGTATATCATACTTTAGTTATTACCAGATGACCACGCGAGCAAAGCCGGACACAAACAGTAAGCTTAGAACAGTATAAAGTAAGACAGAGAAAACTGACTTACCAGAATCTCCGTATACCTGTATCAAGACAGCAGCTCACATTTCTCTAAAGTAATATAATAATAATATATTAAAATACATTTGAAAATAGGCCTATCTTAACAAGGAGTGTACTTAAGATAAACTTAGAAATAAAAGTAACATGGCAAAATTTTACTTTTAGTATCATTTGTCCACAACAACATCCATAAATCAGGGTTTGTATTGAAAATAGGAATGCACCGGCAACCGTTCGACGTACAGAGATTATTGTGTACTATTTGTCGCTTACTATTGTCACAGTAGTGTAAGTAAAGTGGAGTGTAGTTAGCTAGGAATGTTTTATGTGAAGTTAAAAATATGTATTGTTATAATTAATATATGTGTTTAATACAGATTTTTTTTCACATCACGGTAGGCAGAGTGAAACTAGACAACAAAACGAAGAAATGAAAATATAAATAGTAAATAAATATTTCATTTCATCGATGAAGATCGAACCCACAACCAGTCGCGCCTCTTCGCCATAATTGGGCTCATATAATTTTATACCGATGAGAATAAAATAAATTCTTGCACTTCACTCTAGAAATATAATATATTGTAATATAAACAGTATATGACAGCACTAGTATAGACTATAGATGTAACGCAATCATGCAAGTAACGATATTTTCAATAGTAGAAGCAAACTCTTGATGCTGACCTATCAACCTTATAGAGATAAGAAAACAAATCGCTTCTACTGAAAAGATACCGTCGCAACCGCGCCCAGCCGTACCAGCACTAGTTAAATAACCTCGTTTTGTCTATTCATATATTATAGGGAATGTTGATTATATTATGGAAGGTATTGGGAATCAAAAAATTATTAGTATGTATGTAAAATTCTTATTTTTTTTCCTATTTTCATTATAATAATATCAAACAAAAACTATTGTATTTGTCCTTAAATAATAATGTCTAAATATATTAGATAACTTGAACACATTACATATAGAAGTAGCTTAAAAGGTTTTTTTTGCATATTGGCAGAAGAAACGTAATGATAAATCACTCCATTTTTCCAGCCATCACTGAAATCAACATCACATATATATATCACACAGCATCACATCAAAACTAATAAAAATTACAATAAAATTATAATAATATAACAGAACGAACAAACAAACGCTAACACAATCAATACTTAAGTTTAATGACATTTAAGCAATAGATAGATAGATAGAGGTACCTTTTATCCAAAACGAAAACTCCAGAGATAACCTAAACGGCAACTGTTTATATTGTTTAACTTGGCTATAGTAATTTGTTAACGTCGAACAAACCTGACGTCTCCTAAAAATACTATGGAGATTCAAACAATGAAATTTATCATTCTATACTAATACATAGATACAAGATATAGAAACGGAATGGCGTTTATAAGTCATATTGTAACGGGGTTTTTTTTTAAATAAATTAATATGAGATAATGCTCTGGATGCCCACGCGAGATTGTTATACAGGGAAGTATGTTAAATCTTAATAGTAATCTATTAGCTACTATAATATTTCTCTGTTGCTTCGCTTATTTGGTATCGTTCTTCCTTAAGTATTAATAATGTGAAGCCCTCGTGGCGTAGTGGAATGTCTGACAGTCAGTAAGGTTATGGGAGCGATTCCCGAATGTAATTATTTGAAATTCGCCTCACGCAATATTTCATATTTAGTATTCAGGCTGAGCGGAAATTGAAGTGTCTTGACACTATGTTGTCTATAGCTGCCATGATAGCTATACAGGGAAAGATAGCGTCAAATTGAGTAATAAACCGCATATACTAATTTAAAAGCACATTTTTAAACTGAATATGAAGTTTTGGTAAATAATTCACGAAATTAAAAAATAATACTAACTATTAATAGATACTTAAGAAATCAATAATAAGTCGTGCCGTAAGCGAAGCAACTTTATATATGATATTTTTTTTCATTCTTTTTCATAACAAGATTTCCTTTTGACTTAAAACATTAAAATAACTAACGGCTTATTATCGAATTTTAGTACTAATTAGATTTCAAAATCACTTGTGTGTTTTATTTTGTGGGTAAGTAAATAAAACTGTAAGTATGAGAAAAAAATGTGGTACGTCACTCCAGTCTTGATGTTCCTTTTTTGAAATCGGCAACCTTGAATCCAAAATCATTTATTACTTTTAAAATGAATTCACCTTAAAGCTTAAATACCTCCGCGCAGGTGATATTTTTCCGCTCTGTCCTACTTCCCTGCCGGCTACAGTTTGACCGGAGGAGGGGGAGGGCCACTATCCATAATTAAACAAAACCCGACCCTCCCTTACAACACGACGTTTAACACATCCAGATAATCTTCCAAATCGGCTAATCTCCTCTAAACTCAATTCAGTTTTAATTCATTTATATGGGAATGAGGCAACGGTACGACTGTGATGGGGATTAAATTGGATATGGAGAATTGTATTTTTTTTATATGTTACTAGGTTTTTTTTATAAATATAAGGTTATATTTAACTTAAAAATTGTAACTTTACCTTTTGAGTTTGAACTTGTAACTGTACTTTGTCTTTGTCGAAAGATAAAATATTATAATTTGTAAATTTAATATGTAAATGAGATATATGTAAGAAAGAGTAGAATTAACTATTAAGGTTAATAATAAATAATGTAATTGTTAAATTCAGTGTTTGTGAGGCCAGTCGTGGCACAGAGGCACAAAGTGTGACTGTAAAACCGACTGGTTGTGGGTTCGTTCCGCACTCGAGGAGATGAAATATTTACTTAAATTTATATTTCTATTTCTTTGCTCTGGTGTCAAGGTGAAGCGCGGCGTTGAGTTCAGCCACTTAACACGCAATGTCTCCAGAATTCGGGAAAAAGTGCGGAACGGAGTGTCTTGCACTAGGTTCCCTCTGCTTACCCTGCTGTGTGAAGCTGATTTATTATTTATTTATTCACTCTTTGTGTCTAATCATGTCAGAAATAAGCATGTAGATTACTATTTGATAAAAGATTCTTTTCTATACTTCGAGCATCTGTTACCACGAGCTAGGGTAAGCTGCAAAATGTGAGCAAGGACAGTAGATAAATACAGTTAAGTAACTATATATTAAACCCATAAAAAATCGTTTCCTATTTCTTGCCTATCCTAAACTTCATATTCTCTATTTGCTGCTATTATTTAGAAAAGTTCGAAAATTTGTGAAAAAATTCATACCAAAAACAGATATAGATAGCGATTCATATACATTTTTTTGATTACAATGAACCGTATACATAATGCTATATAAAATAAACTTTACAAATTTTACTTGATTTTTTCTAAAAATAACGAAGACTAAAACAAAATAAAAAATAGTACGTACAATGGTAAAATTATAATAATACGGTTCCAATCAATTTAAAGCTTCCTAGAATAGTCTACATGAAAATAACCTTTTGAACTCATAATGACCATATATAAGTCAGATTTATAAACTAGCTAAGTGTTAACGATTATTGCCGTGTATGATGTGATAAAGAGGTTTAGCGTAAGAACGCCATTTATCTCTTATAAAAAGTATTATGAAAAATATCTGAATAATTTAAATTTTAGAAGCTTATACATACATATATACCAAGATGAGGTGTTGCCACGTTTCGTACATAGCATCAAAATTTTTCAGGCCAGACGTGGCGCAAAGGCATAATGTGTAAACGTTGGTTGTGGGTTTGGTTCTCACTCGAGGAAATAAAATCCGTCACTCAACACGCAATCCGGTCTCCAGAATTCGAAAATGATAAACAAAGTGTCTTAACACTAAGTTTCCTCTACACCCTGCTGTATTTTTCATTATTTTTCTAAGGTTCATATCTAAATTGGTTAATGTAACATTTTCTATTTTTATATGTGAGATTTAAAAAAAATCATGTTTCCGATAGATATATAAATTAAACCTTCTCTTAAAAGTTTTACCAGTATTTAAGAAATTATCTAAAAATATATCAAGTGTTAATGTTACACTTTCATCGAAAGAGTACCATAAAGTAGGCAAAAAAAAATTATCTCTTAACTCTATTTCACTTCTAATTTGACTAAAAATAATAAAATTAACATTTAATTCGTACTAAATGTGTGCTAATTGCTATAATTTTTTCTAAAGCAGGCGATAATACATTCACAAATTATTTTGAAATTACACGTTGCAACTAACCGTTTAATATTTAATAGTTAAATATGTGATCATTTGCATTTGAGATTCAAAATAAAAAGTTAATTTCATACTTTGTACAGTTAACTTTTGTTAGTATTTTTAGTAAGATCTCGAGATATGTAAAGATTTTCAGAATACCAAAGGAAACTTTTATGTAGTGTATGTAACGTGTATTATTTTTGAGATATCATACATTCTAGTCTTGTGTTCTTTAAATTTATGTGGCATTTCATTTAGTGAAATGACGAATTAATTGCATATATTTTAGAAAATTCTTGTAACAAGTAGAATACTTGTGACAACGTACAGAGATGGGAAGGTAAAGATTTAGGTAAATTTTGTAATATAAAAACCGGACAAACGCGAGTCGGGTTCACCTATCGAAGGTTCCGTACAAAAATTGGAGTCTCGAGCTTTTTCTGAAATTTAAACTTAGCTTAGCCAAAGCTCTTTCATCTGATACCTTGAACTAACGGGTTTAATACCAAATTCTGCTCCCTTTTAAGGCTTTTATTTTTTAGAATTTAACCACAATTGTATATTCGTAGTTCTCAGATTTTTTTTAAACTACTGCTACCTGTAGATGCTAGCTGTCAAATTTCATAATTAGAGTTCAACCGGAAGTACCTATTAATTTTGATTCCCTTTATAGTGTCGAAATACGCTTTTTTGCGATATAAACGACCATATCTTTTTTTAAGTCCACGTAGAAATACATTTTTTTTAGGAGCCATAGATCTGAGTACGTGGTTTGAAGTTCAACTCGATATCTCTAAGCGTTCCTGAGATAAAGGCTTTTGACAGACAGACAGACGGACAGCAAAAAGATCTTATAAGGGTCACGCTGTATCCTGCACAAAGCAGGGTAGGCAGAGGGAACCTAATGTTAAGACATTCTGAAGGCATTAGTGGAACTCAATGCCGCGCTTTGTCTTGACACCAGAGCAGAGAAATGAATATATACATTTAAATAAATATTTAATTTCCTCGAGTGGAGATCGAACCCACAACCAGTTACAGTCAAACTTCGTGCTCCTGCGCCACGACTGGCCATAATATAATATCCCCTCCTACAATATCCTCCCAAATATCCTCATAAAAAAATAAATAATAACAATCAGAAAAATCAAAAAAAGATCTTACAATAACCGAATATCCATAATTACAGAACATGTCACAGTTAACTCGATACGGCTGTGCGTAATTCAAAATAACATGTGATGCAGTCGGGGTCGGTGTAGAGCGAGGCGAGGGTAGGTGGTTAATTAATTATATAATAATAACAATAATCGGTCGGGGCGAGCTTAATAAGCCTAAAGTCAAAGTTCATTTGGTCAATGCTTAAATGTATTCGCCATCGTGTACAATGTTGGGAACATCGGCTTGACTTTGGGATATTTGTTTGTAAAGAGATCTAGAAAGCTTCTTGAAAGTGACGTATTATTACTAAATACATTTAGTTACTTAGTTTAGCGCTGTATCCCTGGCGGTGTAGCCAGACAGAACGGAGCACCAAATACGTCTATCTCTGCGTACCTCTTTCGCTTCGTCCACTGTCATCAACCTATTCATATATGCCCTCCGGGAGGTCCTCGTGCTTCTTACCCAAACCACCTGAGTGCCCACGTTCTTCTTCATATACACTGCGATATTTTCCTACCTGCACTGCTGTGTATCTCTTCATTGTGAATTCGATCAGCTAAACTGATTCCGCATATCCTACGAAGAGATCACATCTCCACAGCATTCATCTTTCTTTCATTCTTCTTCTGTAATGCCACGTTAAGCCACCTTATAACAGCGTCGGTACCAAGTACGAACACTGTATTTTGTATGGCCAAACCGTCTCATCAATGCAACTGAGACACCGTTAACCCTGTTACCGTCAGCAATACGTGTTGCCACATCCATTTCGCATCTTCCATTTCTACTGAACATACATCCTGGAAATAACTTAATATAACTTACAAAATATATGATCACAATAGAAATACATATATATCTTTGACATTTTAGAAATTTCTTAGAAAGAAAAATCCTAAAGAGGAGTTTCGTCAGTAATATATAATAATAAAATCAACAAAGTTCCCAATTGAGAAATTGTCTTCACCATATGATAAGATGGTGATAAATACTATATCGTAAATCTTCCACTAAATCTTAGACGGATATCTATTATTCAGAAATTATGATATTGATAACGCAAAAGTGTAAGAGCCGATCAAGCACCAATATTTCCATCATAATATGTAAATGCATAATTACTAATAATTATAATACTATGAGCTTATCCCTATAAAAATATTTTCATTTACGATTTAGGCTTTTCCTATTTATATATAGAGAAATTACAGTTTTCAGTTGCAAGATGATAATTGCAAGACGTTAAAATGGGCGAAAACCGAAAAACAAAACGATCTCTTCCTATATCTTTTCGTAAAATAACCGAAAATGCAGAAAGCAATAAGCACCTTATAACAATTTTTTGACGGTCATAGATTATATTTATATTACAAAAATGAACTAGTCTCAAAAAAATCTTTTGATTTCCAATTCAATTACTCTGGTTCGTATCGAGTTATTTTTTTACCCATAATATAAAAAAATTAATAATGCCTAATTAGTAATGTTAAAATACCGTTATATATATGTATGTACGTACAGTGGTTTCGGTCACTGGCCACGTTTAGGCAATTTCAAAAAGTTTTAATTTAATCACCATGCAAATGAATACAATGGAATGTCGTCTACTTTTATATTTAACAACGGTTTGTTTTAACTACTATTTAACTAGGCGTTCATTTGAGAAATAATGGAAAAACAGTTGTAATTGATTTAAATTTACATATATTAATAAATATGTAGCGTTAGTTGTGTCTTCAAATTCTATGCGATGTTAATTTTTTTTTGAGTACACAGAATTTCACGATATGTTTGGCCCAACATAATGTATATAATATGTAAATATGTACTTAAATACATATATTCTGAAACTTAAAAGAATTTACTTTATGTGAGAGATGTGTAAAAGTTAAATTTGACTTTAACATTTAAGTAGTATCTACGAGATAACTATTTTCAAGATACCCGAAGTTTAAGTGTCAATGCCTCCATGAAGCTTGGCCAGTAGGCTGAGGCTATAATGTGACGTGAGCGGGGAAATTATTACATATGATTTATTATTTTTTTCGCTTTCAACGAAATAAAAATATACCCCAAAAAACTAAAACATTCAGGTACACGGTGTACCAAGGGAAGATGGGCACGTTTGGTCTATGCACACCCCAGAAAGGAGATCTAGATTGTCAATGTTTTTTATTCATTTTCTTCATTTTTTATATATCATTGCGTTTTTATGCCGGCACGTAGGTGTATTAAATAAGTTTTTTTTAACTTCACATTGTATCCCGAACACAGCTGGGTAGGCATGGCAAATGTGTTAAGACACTCCGTTTTCCACTTAGCGCCGAATTCTTGAAGCGTTGCGTGTTTAGTGGTGAAACTCAACGCCGCACTGCCTAATTACGAGAGCGAAGAAATGAAACTAATAAATATTTTAATCCGCCGTTCAAATGGAATCGAACCCACAACAGTCGCGTTAACAGTCGCACGCTTGTGCTCACGACGGCCACAAAATAATTATTTTTTATATCTATTAAACAAAATTATCTATGCCCCATTAAATTTATAGAAATTTCTTTTTTCCTTTAAGTTCATCTATAAATGATCTGTGACGGATACAGGTTTTTGTTTGTTTAATTAGATAAATATTCGATATATAATATAATATTATAGAAAGATATCATAACTAATATAAACATTTTATTAATAACGATAGCTTTCTTGTAGGGATCATCAGTTCACATCACATTAAGGTGATAGGAATTTAGAAAGAAAAAAGAAAATAATGAAAGGTGTTGCCGTATTATACACCTAGTTAGTTGGAAAGTAGATAGGTTAAATGAAGCAGAACTAATATTTAATTAAACAAAGTTAATAATACAATATATTTTTTGTGTGACTCGTTCAAATAATATAATAATACCGTTATATTAACGTTTGTCTTATAATCGTTACTTCTGGGACTATATGATGTAATAATAGAGACTCAAGATTGACACTCAAACGACTGCGCTCGCTTTAACTTTAATTTATATTAAAGCCAAAGATAGATAGAATAAAAATAAATCAGCTTCCCGCTGAGGCCTAGTGTTGAGTTCCCCACTTTCTGCCGAATTCTGGAGGTATTGCGTATTGAGTGGCAGAACTCAACGTCGCGCTTAGCCTCGACACCAGAGCGAAGAAATGAAAATATACATTTAAATAAATATTTCATATCCTCGAGTGGGGTTAGAACCCACAACCAATCGATTTTACAGTCACACTTTGTGCTGCTGCACCACGACTGGCCTCATAGATAGAATATTTTTGTAATAAAACATTATCCTGTGTCCATTTTATTATCTTTAAGAATATTTGCAAAAAAAATATAATTTAAGAGTAATTTTGATGTGAAATAGTAACAAACAAACTTGCATTCACATTTATTATATTAGTATGATGATCCATAAGACAATTCGAAGAACAGTGTGTACAATATGTACCTAGTTTAAAAAAAATCAAATATTACTATCAAGATCTACAGTTTGTTATATATTTAATAGCTTTAGATCTCTGTATATATTATTTTTTTATCGAAATTACTACAAAAGGAGACACATATTTATATAATAAAGTGTCGCTTTTTACATCTCCAAATATCACTTTATTTTTTATTTTCAGCTTCACGCCGTATCCCGCATATAGCAGGGTAGGCAGAGGAAACCTAGTGTTAAGGCACTCCGCTCCCGACTTTCTGCCAAATTATAAAGGCAATGCATGTCGAGTAATGGAACTCAACGCCGCGTTTTGCCTTGACACCAGAGCAAAGAAGTCCATATCCTGTTGCGGTTACAGTCAAACGCTTGTACCCCTGCTCCACGGCTGATCTCATTCAAAAATTACTTAAAATGATAACAATTCAGTGAAATTATTTAACATTTTCAAACTGGAGTGTCCAAGAAAGTTCTTACGCTTTTATTTGCTATCAGTCAAGGCCAGATTGAAGATAAGTGAAAAAAGATGCGAATGCTGAATGTTAAGACCGTTTTAAATTAAAGGTAATCCCAATTGTTTCTCTCGCTCCAATCTCAGATAAAACTGGGGGCGGCCTTAATGCTTTCTCTTACTGATGGTAGCTCGAAACACGCACTTTTAATTACAATTTAAAGAAAACATATAGTCCATTAAAGTACTTGGACGGTGATTCAATAAATTTTTGGTGATCGTGCTTTTGAAAGCTCATTATTTTTTTCATGTAAACCTTTTTTATTGTGGAGTGAGGAAATTTCTTTTTTTAATAAGTTATACGTGCATAAACTGTTGCAAAGCGCAGCGTTGAGTTCCGCCAACACGCAATGCCTCCAGAATTCGGCGGGAAGTGAAGAACAGAAGTGTTTTAATGGAGTGTTGAACACAAGGTTCCCAGGTTCCCTTTGCCTACCCTGCTATGTGTGGGATTATTAGACGTATTGTTATCTTCCTATAAATTATATACTTATATTAAAATCTTGTGTGAAATAGAAAAAATCGACTATGATTTAAATAGCCAATAATAGTATATATATAATGTATCTAGAACTATTATGACTTGAATTATAGATCAAACAAAACTTATTCCTCAACTAAGTTTACGTGTAGAGTA
The DNA here is from genome assembly GCA_018249695.1 of Heliconius erato demophoon. Taxonomy (NCBI): domain Eukaryota; kingdom Metazoa; phylum Arthropoda; class Insecta; order Lepidoptera; family Nymphalidae; genus Heliconius; species Heliconius erato. The sequence goes on along the minus strand of DWQW01000088.1, from coordinate 28,764 downwards.
AAACCGAGATAGATGTCCCACCTTTTAAAGAAACCTCCTTGTTTAAAAAATATAAATTATATAAGATTAATATTTTTGTATTTAACTAGTTTGAGTTCTTAATGTTGAATTGTTAGTATTTTTGTTTAACTTATCAACTATAAACTTTGCAGAATTTAGCTTTATATGGAACCCTTGCTTTATAGATAGGTGTTTTTCTACATGGATAATTGCCCCACTGTAATAATACTAAAAATACTAGATGCCTACAGTGCGAGATTGATCGATATTGCATAAACGAAAAAATTAACCAAATTTTTGATATCAACTGCCTCCAAGTAACTTAGATCGAATTATTAAAATTATTTCACATTTTTTTTATTCTTTGAATTGTTATCATGTTATGAAAAGATACATTACGAATTACGTATTAGAGAATAATTCTAATATTATCTTTTTAGTGATGCTTGGACTTGGCTTTGCCAGTTTTTTTTGACAGTTTTGGCAGTTTTTGTGTTGTTTTTAGAAAATTTGGAGCCTACCCCATTGAGGCATCTATCCCGGTTTTACCCTATATCACAACAAAAGCCGCGGACGCATTGTAAATCACATAATAAGCCCAAGAAAACTTTCGAAAGAAAAATAACACGCGTAACTAACTGGCATCAATAGTTTGTGAGTCGTTAAAATTGCAGCCACTTATTTTCCTTGCGTTATAAAATTTCTTCCTTTTGATACGCCACCCCCGCCGTCCCCGTGAAGAAAAATTAGGGCGGACGCCATAAAAGGCGGGGGTGTAAATCCTGAACGATAATTCAAATCGTAATATTAGCACTGAACGCGACATAATCATCTCAAAAACTAAATTTAATGCGGCGGCACTTAGAGACCACAGGGTTGGTCGCCGCTGCTATTTAAAGATATTTAATTATGTTAAAAGCAGATGACACCGTGGCCCTCCTTTTCATTGTCCAGCCTAACCTCCACGCTGTTGACATTTGGAAGTGTTTTATCTTTTAATTACTGTATTATACGTGATTCTGGTATTGTACGGCCTAAATATTTATAAAACAATATTGTTGACAATGTTATAATTAGGTGTTGCGGTAAATTGGGGTTGGGGGTTGACTTGTTTAGGGGTTAATAAGAAATTTGGCAAAGATAGGTTAGTTAGTATAAGTTATGTATGGGTTTTGGAACTAGCAGATATTATACATTGAAAATTTATTTTATGCATATGTTTTTAAACAACGGTTTATCCTTTCTCGTGAAACTGATTTACATGTTTTTTTTCTTTGTACACTTTTTTTCAGTGAACTTTATTTAATGTGATTTATATCAGTTTTTTTCTTATAATTCTCAAATATGTGGCGTAGAATTCTGCCACTCAACACATAATGCCTCCAGAATTCGACGAAATAGTGGGAAACAACGTGAAAAATAGAGCATGAATCCAAAAAATAAATAAAAATTAAGCAAACCAATCACTCACATCAAATACTTGTCATTCACTTGTCAATATAAAAAAAAATGGTAGCAATTAAGGAAATCCAATACCTAAACAGTATCCAATGAGCTCGGTTACCTCATCAAACGCCGAGGGCGTCCTCACGAGGGTTCGATTAGCAAAACTTTATAGTTCTATAAGGGTATGGTTCTATCTAATAGTTGTAACTAAACACCGCCACTCGACCAAATCCGACGATGCCAATAAATCACACGTCTTCAAACAAAGGGCCCTATGTATATTGGCTAGTTGGTACAAAAGCGAAGTGATTCTCAAACATTGGCCCGGATCGGTGTACGCTTACGTTTACGTTGTGTGTCAGTGCCATGCAAAAATTGCGTTAGTTAACTTTGACCATCTTCAAAAATGTTCGGTTTTTGTTATTGTATAGTTTTGTTTGTATTTGCGCTGTATGATATGATATTAAGTTAATGGGTTTATTTTTGTATGAAATGAATGAAAAATATCTAATAATTTAAAATAATTTTATATATAAGTATGTATTTTTATATCTTTTGTTTTTTGAAAGAAGTTTATTTATGAATCAAGGTAACAACCATGAAGGTATTATTTACGCAGAAAACCAAATTATTAGGAAAGATAAGAGTTCATGTAATTATATAAGAAGGTTTTTGCAATTTGCAAAATTGAATATGTTCATTTGTCAATTTTGTATTTTTTTAACACTTTCGAAATGTATAAAGATGTAGATAATGAAAAAACAAAAAAAAAACCGGATTTAGCAGATTGATGCACTATATATGTACAAATATATACTTACTACTCGTAGATAAGACTTTTAAATCGAACGACTCTAAAAACGTAGATTGGTTGTAATTTATACATAATAAGGACTTTCTGCTGAATTCTGCAAACAATGCGTGTTAAGTGGCGAAACTGTACGCCGAGCTTTCCCTCGACACCCGAACAAATAAATTAAAATATTAAATCAAATATTTAATATTTTAATTTCTTCCTCAAGTGGGAATCGAACCCACAACCTGTAGCGTTTACAGGCACACGCTTGTGCCCATGTACCACGACTGGAATTGAACTCTGAAGTGGAGAGTGTAGTGTAATAACACTAGGCACACTCTCTCTATCCTGCTACATGTGGGATATAGCGTGAAGCTGAAAATAAAAAATAATGACTTGGTTGATTTTTTGGTTGATGAAAAAATAATGTGCAAATGGAATGATTTAATTAATTATCGGTTTGCTAGCGGCGACACTCAAATGTCGAAGATACAGTCATTTAAAATGGTTTATGTTAACGAAGTCAATACGCTGAACTGCATTCGCTTGTACATTTCACATTCATAATATGTGAGAGGTGGCTGAAAAGTAAAAGCAATGCCATTTTAATTTATTTTTATTTTATTTCATTTAAATCTATGTTTTTTTTTATTGAGGCAGTCGTCAAGGAACCAAAGCAAAAGCCCTAAGTCACATTAACTTTTAGATTTTAATATTTTTTATACCTAAGTGATGGTATATTTATAAAAAGTTGTCGCTTAAACTAGCCTTCCTAGTTTCCTTCGAGTTCCTGGGGTTCCACATCAGAGCTGAAGGCTTGGATGTAGAACCCCAGTTTTCGAGCATTATCAGAAAGTATTTATCACGCTGAACAATTCTTCCTAAACCGTTCCTTTATTTTTTAGGTCAACAGAAAATGCTCTATTTTTGGCGTTTGTTATTTGTTACTTGTATATAAACTCTTTAAAGTATATTTTTTAGCTCTTTTACAATTTTATTATATTTATATATAGATTTTAAAATTATAAGTTCAAAGTGAAATTATAAGTGTGTTTAATCTGTTTCCTTAGAATAAGAATACCACCAGTATTCTACTTCATTTCTTTATTATAACATAGGCACATTAGCTTAAAGTTACAGAAATATACAGCACGAAATTAAAAGAATTAAAAATACTATTATTTTATCCACAGATTTCATGTAATACAATAATTCCTCTTTAATAATAGTATCATTTTTTAATATTTATAGTAACATAAAACATATCAACATTTTGTATCACAATTTTAGTTAAATATTACAAATGTCAACACCAAAAGTAATTCTGTCATTCTACCAATAAAAGAACGCTTTATATAAATAAAAATTGTATAAAAGCAACCACAAATGAATACACGAACGACAAAAGAAAAATGAATAGTTATGAATCCCGAAAGGAACTCCCGGGTATTAACAAAATTAATCTTACTACAATAGAGTAAGAATGTTTACCCAGTTTGCTGGAGATGACCTGTGACGGTGATCCGAACGAGGAGATAAATCTCACGAAGACAAACTCACGGTGTTTGTACAGCAAGCCCATAGTAACTTGAAACGTGCAATAAATGTATTGCCGGGCTAGACAGGTCATGTGATAGGTGAAAAAATATACTGATAAAATAAATAAATAGATAAATAAATCAGCTTCACGCTGTATCCCGCACACAGCAGGGTAGGCAGAGGGAACCTAATGTTAAGACACTCCGTTCCCCACTTTTTGCCAAATTCTGGAGGCATTGCGTGTTAAGTGGCAGAACTCAACGCCGTGCTTTGCCTCGATACCAGAGCGTAGAAATGAAAATATAAATTAAAATAAATATTTCATATCCTCCAGTGGGGATCGAACCCACAACCAGTCGGTTTTACAGTCACACTTTGTACAACTGCGCCACGACTGGCCTCAAAAATATACTGATAAGTGTATATATACTTATTAAGAAAACGTATAAAAATCTTAACATGGATTTGAACCCCGCCTCTTTGGAAGCTCTCCGTCCGTTTTAGGTGGCTTCCAAAGAGACGCTGGTTCAAATTCTGCTACGTTTAATTTTTTATACGTTTTCTTAATAAGTATTTTTCTTTCCTATCTGTGGAATGACACTTTAAAAATATTTAAAAAAAAAGTATCTATATCCAAGTGTACCCTACACCTTTTTATTATTCTGATATTTACGTACATATTCATTGTTTATTTTGTATTATGTCAAACACGTATTACAATTTTCTAATTCGTTTATCATTTATATCATCATATATTATATTCACAAACAAAAAAAGTAATACTAAACAAAGTTTTAGGTATAAATATTATAATTTTCCTTATATCTACCTTGTAATTATCAAATATATAATATGTACACTCAATTATCAGGTTAATCGATCATCAAAATACAGATCTAGCAATGCTTTTTGATACACCTTAGCTACCTTGTAGCTGCCAAATTCCACCATCCAATTTTCATATTCCCGGACAGTAGGTACTTCAGTGATGAGTTGAGAGATGAGAGAGAATTTATAATAGTCATCATGGTCCAAGAGACCAGACCAGACCAGCGGCCGCCGGCTCTTGGGCACTGGTGACCTCATTTTTAGGCAGAGCCGATTTTAAGGAGAATTTTACGCATTTTAGCACAGAGATATACGAATATATCAAATTCCTATAATACGGAAAAGTTAAGTATACCTGTATAGTACAATTTATTGCATAATGGTCCTCATTTGGCTTGCTTTGTAATATATAATTACATTTATTTAATTAAAAATACATCACCGAACGAGACAAGCAATGTAGGTAAACGATAAAGATGCATCTTTTATTTACTGGTACACCGAATGAATATAAAAGAACAGAATATTATTTTAAGTTTTACATGATCCAACGTTATTTTACCTTAATAAATTTAACATCAGAGAACTAAAAGGATTGATCATTATGTACAAGCATGAAAGATTTCAAAAAATATTAATTGAGTTTAGCGGAATTTTCGTCTGTCTGTATACTTATTTTTCTGTCTGTTTGTTAGTTAAATCACGCATAATCTCCTGGAATGAAATGAATTAATTTGAAATTGCTTGTAGCTATATTCTCTTCGGCTTAAACTCTGGCTGTCAATGCACTTTTTGTAAAAAAACACCAAAATAAACGATAAAATCTAATTATTTAAATTATTGATGACTATTGGATAGAAGTTAATAAATTTTGGCTTGGTAACAGCTAAAAGACAGTGTATGAAAGTGCTTGCCTGGTGCTTATTTTAAATTAGATGAAATCACTTAAATGTGGTGCATGCATATATATATTAGATCATGAATGCAATTCAGTGTTTTCATTGAATAAGCCTATGGTGCTAGACACAATTTTATTTTCTTCATACATTTATTTACATATCATCCATATTTTTCATGTTTTATTATTACAGTGACAAATTCGAAAGAGTATTATGACGTTCTTTACTTTTTGAATATTTTCCCATATCTACTTGTTGCAGAGAAAAATATCCTTAAAAAAACAATGCGCCTAATGAACACATTATTTATAAAAATAAAAAAAATCAGCTTCACGCTGTATCCCGCACACAGAAGGGTAAGCAGAGGGAACCTAGTCTTAAAACACTCCGTTCCCCAGTTTCTGGCGTATTCTGGAGGCATTGCGTGTTGAGTGGCAGAACTCAACGCCGCGCTTTGCCTCGACACCAGAGCGAAGTAATGGAAATATAAATTTATCGAATCCACAACCAGTCAGTTTTACAGTCACACTGTGTGTGCCGCTGCGCCACGACTAACATTATTTATCTAAACGAAAAAACCCAACAAAACCGCAACCTCATCCCAGGCGTGGGAATTAAATAGCACATTCTAGAAGCTCCTACACTCATAACCAACCACGGAACGTATGTATAAGCCCGACACCATGTGAACAATGGACGCCTCACAATGAATCTGGAAACGATAAAAAGCGTCTATTTTTACATTTTCAGTAAGGTTCAGTCGTTAGTTCCTCATTATACCGCGACAATGGAGCGCAGTTAGGCATTAGAAAGCAGCTTCGCTAATGACGTCTGCTGGCCCGAGGACTCACGTTGTGGGAGTTTGCTTTTTTTTTAAAATTTTTTACCCGATCACAATAAAAGCAAGTGCATTTGTTTTTGTATGTATCATTGTGATCGTTTATTGCGGAGAAAATAAAAGAGAAAGGAATAAGTAAGTGTCTAAGCTCTGTACTCTCTGTGTTTGTACTCTTGAATAGTTAGTTTAATTTCCAGATATTAATTTTATCTTCATCAACACAAGGAAAACATTTGTATTTTTCATACACAATAAGCATAAACTAAATACTTAATAACATATGTTTATCTAAATGTATGCATTAATATCTCACTGTATTCTTGTAATTAAATTAACTTTAACAAAAGGCAATTTAAAGTAAATTTTTATCTTTTTCATATCAATTGTTTAAAATATTTTATAGTTTTGGCGCATATTATAGTGTTATTTTATAATCAACCTTCCCGTATACTAATTCAATCTACGTTAATTAAATATGTACCTAGCTAAATATGACATTTTACTTAATTTTACCGTGACGTATCTCTCTCTCTCTCTCTCTCTATCTCTCTCTCTCTCTCTACCTCTCTCCCTCTCTATAAATATATAGATATAGTAAGTATAAGTTATTTACGAATTACATCTCACTATATCGTGATGAGACTGGTTAAAATTATTAATTTTGTTAGTGCCAGTACTATAACGTTAAAATACAAATAATCATGTAAATAAAATGCAAATTACTAAGCCATATAACATATAAAATATATAAACTATATAATAAATAATATGAAAAATAAAAATTTACAAATATAAAAGAAAATCAATTAAAATAACCTCTAGTGTAGACTCCGCCTAGCGAAGTCAACATTTTTACCAAATCTCAGTTCAGTTATTCCACCTTCTTAAATGTACCACAACAAGGAAATTAAAATTAATTAACAAGTTCTATTCTATGTGTACGCAGTGTTTCACACATTGTAAGTATGGTGGAAAAAAAAAATGTGTGTTGCCATATGCTTTCCGGTTTATAAATATATATAAATATGCATATTATAATATTAACTAACCCTGTTGTTTACTTATGATTATATCTTATAGAATATTATAGATATATATATATAAAATTAGAGTTTTTGTGTACGTTTGTTCTGTACGTACAGTTTGAGAAACGGTTCGTTTAATTTTAGGTGACTTTACAGTGTTTCTGTTAATTTGTTGGTTTGAACGGTGTTTTTTTATACTTTTAGTGAATTTGTTCATGTATTCACAAATAATATCACATCGTATATATCGTGAAATATTGTAGTCTAATAAATATTGACAGTTTATAATGAAGTTGACGCGAAAGGCGCAGAAATAATATTAATTTTTAAAATGGCGTACATTGTCTACATATCAGCTTATTTTTGTGGCCAGCCGTGGCGTAGGGGTAGAACACAAGTGTGCGACTATAAACGCGATAGGTTGTGCGTTCGATTCCCTCTCGAGGAAATAAAATATTTACATTTCTTCTCTTTGATGTCGGGGCAAATCGCGGCGTTGCATTCTGCCACTCAACACGCAATTCCTCCAGAATTCGGCGAAAAGTGGGCAGCGGAGTGTACTTAACACTAGGTTCCCTCTGCCTACTCCGCTACATCCGAGATACGACGTGAAGGCGGGAAAAACTTTCTTCCCATTAAATACAGATAAATCATAGATACAAACAAACATTAGGATTCAAACCCGCAATATCCAAACCACAAGCGAAGTCACTCACAAACCATAAGGTAATTAAATTACATTTATAAAGAGCTATTTACAAATGCTCCAAGCTCAGCAAACCGTTGCAGCGCTGATCCCAAGATGGAGATAATAACTTTATGGACATATAAATATTTTGTTTTTTTTTTATCCAAGTATCATAATAACAATACTACTTATTACATGTGTTCAAAAAATCTCAACTTTTTTAAAGTTATTTTAACAGTGTTTTAAACTAATTAGCTATATATGTATATTTTAAGTGTAAATTTTAGCAATGTACTTACAAATGTAAATAAATTATGATAAATAAATATATAGATATTATGTAAATTCTTTTTTGTGCTAAATGTAAAATGTTAGCGAATTTCGTGCTTATTTGTCTTGAATAGGAAATGGTTGTTGGAATTGAGATTGTTGTTTTGTTGATGTATGATAATTGTTAGAAACTTTGATCTTTCATTTGTAGAGATATGAAAAAGAAAAGAACTGATGATAGATATTTCAAGAAAGTTTGTAATCGAGAAAAATATTTTCAGTACTATTTGTCAGGAATTGAATAAGAAAACAGTCAAAAATTTAAGTTTTCTTTTCAGCTTTACGCTATATCCTTCATGCTCAGAGGGAACCACTGGGTTCTCTACTATCCGCCAAATTTTCGAGCCATTACATGTTAAGATATTGCGAAATTCATAAATAATTATAAATGGAATAGTTTATATTGATAAATAATAATAATTCCCCCGAGTGGAAATCAAACCCACAACCGTTGCGTTACACTCACACACTTGTGCCCCTGCGCCGCGTCAGCCTCAGAAAAATCCAAGTTTACTACAACCATGCCAGCTAGTGCTACCAATATGCCCAACATAGAACATTATTTCTTACATGAGTTTAACATAAAAAAAATACCACAAAATCGAACATAAAAAGTCACTAAAAAATTAAAAAAAAACCGCGCAAATCACAAATTAAATAAAAAGGCTCTACCAAGCTTCCATTATAGAGCTGGCTTTCTCACAACTAACGCCATCTGGCGGCGACTCTCGCACAGACCGACCGGTGGGACGTGTTAAATGGTGCCTCGGATCAATATTTATAGAAGCAACATTAGATTCATAGAATAAATAGAGTAAAACGATTGTAAATAATACCACAGACAACTTTTTAATATATGGTGTTTGCTCGGGTCCGCACACACGTTATACGAAAGCGTGAAATTATTGGTTTTTGTTACAGTTTAAACATAAAAAGGACAAAAGGAATGGTTTTTTTTTTTGGACGTGGATTTAGTTGGATTTTTCATGGCGGCGGGCTTAAAGCTCTGTACTTACCCAGTTTATGATGTAACACGAGGATTTTACGTGTTTCCGGTGATTAACTGGGCTAGTTAAGATTGTTTTGATATTTGATTCGTATTTCACGTTGCTGGAGTGCCTATTAGCTTCTTTTTTTTCTTTTCAATCTTCAAATTTAGTTACCAATGTTGCTAATGTTATAGATGTGAAAATTTGTTTGGGTGTATGTTTGTTCTGCTTTCACGCAAAAACTACTGAATAAATTTATACAAAATTTACAGTAATATTCGCTTGTACATCATCATTATCGTCAATACAACAATAAGTTAAACGATCATTTCTATTATTTAAAATCTATTCAGCATTACATTGTAACATTTTAATTTGTTAACTTTGTAACTATTAAAATAATAAAAAATATTAAAATAGAATAGAATTTAATGAATATTAGGAAAATAATTTTCAATACGACACGTTTATGCTATCAGAACGAAGATATATATCAATTTACACAGTATTTTTAAAATCGAAATATTTTAAAATCGCTTAAACAGTATCAAATGTCCGCAAATAAGTAAACAAAGTTTGGACTCCGCCGCTTTGTGTTATACCGCTCGACACCCCTTCTCACTATTTTAACAATAAATTTATATCCTTGTAAAAGTTATTTAACAGAACATGTAATCACACTCTCAGTTCTATATTTTTATTATTAAAATATTTATATAGCACCATCATATTAAATATTAGCAGTTGGTAGGCCTGTTAATTGTGTTGTTGTATATTGTTCTAAGATCATATATTGACCAATATAATGTTTTTTATATATCTATCTTGTACAGAATCGACTTCTCTATTCTTTGATTATATATACAGATAATATAATAAGTACCCTAATGGAAATAAATGAAAGGCTTGAAAGTAGGAACTGTCATATTTCATATAAAACTCCACGTTATCAAAGCTATTTTATCATTAAATCTTGTGTTTACGTAAATAAACTAATCAATTGAGCTGTAAATTTAACTTGAATGGAACCCACAACCTCCTCTGAGGTATATATTGTAGATATATGATGTAAATAAAAATTATGACAAAATTGTAAAGCCAATAACACTCCCATTCAGAGCGGCTTTAATCTGTCACCTTAACATAACGTGGTACGGGACACCTGAATAAACTACTGGCATCCTTCAAAAAGATTTCAACAGATCCTATTGACAGACAAACGGACGAAGCCAATTTTCTATACATAAAACCACTTAAGTTCAAAGAATTATGAGTGTTCAAGTTGGACGGGTTGCTGAATTTTAAGCTTTTTTTTTCTCTCATATAACTATATTATAATAATATTTGATAAAAATGTGAAAGTTTACTTTTGTGTGCATTTGTGGCAGTTACTAATAGTTTATGAGGCCAGTCGTGGCGCAGGGGCACAAAGTGTGACTGTAAAACCGACTCGTTGTGGGTTCGATCCCCACTCGAGGAGATGAAATATTTACTTAAATTTATATTTCCATTTCTTCGCTCTGGTGTCGAGGTTAAGCGCGGCGTTGAGTTCTATCACTCATCACGCAATGCCTCTAAAATTCGGCAGAAAGTGGGGAACGGAGTGTTTTAACACTAGGTTCCCTCTGCCTACCCTGCAGTATGCGGGATTTATTTTACTAATAGTTTATTTCAGTTAGATATGAAAATGTAATAAGAACATATGAGTTGTATATTCTAATTTTCCCTAGATTATGACGCTTAAAAAGATTACTTTAATATCATTTGAACACGATGGTTGTTTGATCAAATCGCAATCGGTCCCAATAAGAATTTTCTCAAATATCTTCAATGTATAGACATTTACTATATGTATAGATATATGAAGATATATATGATAATATTATAATAAACAATATAATTTAAAATATTATTTATTCAAAGAGACTCTTGCAAGCACTTTTAGAATTATCGAATAAAAGTACCACCAGCGTGAAAGACAGCTCCGCTAAGAAGAGTCGGTAACCTCGCTCGTTTGCCTTGTCTTTTCCATAAAAAAAACCTTAAGCACTAAAAATCTTCAGAAAATAATATTTTACAGTCAGCCATTTTATAAACAGTTGCGTGCCGCCATTGTTAGTTCAATGTTGTAATTATAAAAAAAAAATATAATAATTTATTATTCATTTATTGTTTGACATACTTACAAATAGCTGTTACGTCTCGTTGACAAGGATCACAATAAATAAACAAAAACAATGTCACATATAAAAAGAGTACCTAAGGCTATTTTATGTGGTATTGTATTTATTTATTTTTATAATCATATTTTTTATTATATGTATAATAATGGATATCTAATATAGGAGTATCTACGTTGTATCTTACAAGTGCTTAAAATGTTTATAAAAATAATAATAATATAATACAGAATTTAATTCTAATTATAAGAAATAAATAACCTTAAACCAAACCAATAGGTTATTTTTTCAATATATATATATTCATATTTCCTTTCCATTTCATCACATTTACAATAGTACTTCACAATCATTCCCACGAAATAAGATTAAACATGTTTGTTTTGACTAAACAGAACAAAATATATTATACAATAAAGGGCCCAGCATAAGAATTTCTAAGGTTACAGTTGATACACATTCGCCTCCCTCTAAGGGTTCCAACGTTCCCCGCCTGCGTTCACATTGATTTTGACGACTACCCCCTTCTTTCTTATAAACATGATTTATATAATTACCATTTGAGAACTGGTACAGAGTACAAAGGAGACATACGACTTGGGCGTGTTTTGATACTCGGCTTATTAAGAATAAGACTGGAGGCCCGACACACTCTATCGTATACAATATGTTGCATAATGGTATCTATTTAGCGTCGTTTTCGTCAAAGCAATATACATAAAAGACCATATTGTATGGATGGTTGTGTGCTCTAATACATATAATATAGGCCTGTCGTAGCTCAGTGGCACAAGCGTGTGAGTGTAAGCGCGAGGTTGTAGGTTCCAATTCACACTCGAAGAAATTAGATATTTTCATTTCTTCGCTCTTCTATCTATAGGTAGAGCACGGCAATTTATTTCCACTACTCAATGTCTATAGAATAGAATGGAAGTGGAGTGTCTTAACACTAGGCACTAGCTTACTACCATAGCTGCATGCGGTAAACAGCGTGAAAAATAATTGTACGGATGGTTATATCTTCTAATACTATTTTCAATATTATTTATATTGATTGTAATAAAATATCTTCTAGCTCTCGCTAGCTCTCGCTAGAAATACCAAATAAGCCACTATCCTAGCGGGTGCATGGTGAGTTTCTAGAAAATCTAATAAATAGAGAACTTTTGTAAAGACTTTTTTTGAAAAGATTCACAGCAATATTAAAAATAAAAATATTCAAATATAAAAGAATAAAGCAAAACATATTACCATTTGTATTTATTGTAATTAGATTCTTTTAATATACAAAATTCCAGCACTGTCCTATTAGTTGTAACACCCACAGTAAAAAAGGCCTCTAACGAGAAATATTTTCATCAATAAAAATTGAAGCTGTTACTAATTTACATACAAAATTTCTTTTAAGTTAGTAAGAAAGTCTTTTAAATAACATAGCAATTTCAACTCTGAAAACCATGATTTAGATTCAATATTACTTTTATCTTTTCAATTATTTGGGGGAGACCGGAAAATGTGCCCATGTAGATACTTACCGAAGTTGACTATAGATTTTGTAGATCTTGAAGGGATCGTAGATTAAGTCGATTTTTTTCTTTACGCTATATCCTACACCTAGCAGGGTAGATAGAGGGAACCTGGGGACATAGTGTTAAGACACTCTGTTTCCATTAAGACACTTTCGTTTGATATTTTCCGCTGAATTCTGGTGGCATTGCGTGTTGTGTGGGGACTAGGCAGTGCTTTGTTACCAGAACGAGTAAATGAAAATATTAAATATTTCATTCCCTCGAGTCAGAATCGAACTCACAACCTGTCGCGTTGCAGTCGCTCACTTGTGTCCCTGTAAAACGAATGGGCCGAGCCCATTATGATGAGTTAAGTTTGGAAAAAATAAATAAGTTATAGTTAATATTTATACGACAATATCCTCCACTGGTGTCTCAAATGGTGATGGAAAGCGAAGCACGGTTGAGCTAGCACTAGTTTCTCTCTGCAGCAGGATAAAATGTGAAGCTGAAAAAAAAAACCGATCCACTAGGATTCGGATTACAATTTTATGATTCAAGGAAAACACAACTTAAAAAAAATAAACAAAGTTAAGTTTACTGGCATATGCACTAATTTTGTATAAAATAAATAATTTTAAAATATGTTTTTTCTGTAACAAACATTCGTATCTTTTGATTACGTATATTAGAATGTATAAATGATTTAATCTTAATTTTAGATTGATACCATCCTCGCATTCTGGAGATAGATCTTAACAAACAGACAGACAACAAAATGATACTATAAGGGTTCCGTCTTTTTTTTTTCTTTAAGCTACAGAACCATAAAAAACGATCATTAACATAAAACAATACAATATGCATATTAACTTAAAAATATAAAGCTGTATAAAGTATTTATAGTAATAAATGCCGAATGTTAATATGTCATTATAAAATAAGAACTTATTGAGGCCAGTCGTGGCGCAGCGGCCCGAAGTGTGACTGTAAAACCGACTGGTTGTGGGTTCGATCCCCACTCGAGGAGATGAAATATTTACTTAAATTTAAATTTCTATTTCTTCGCTCTGGTGTCGAGGTTAAGCGCGGCGTTGAGCTCTGCCACTCAACACGCAATGCCTCCAGAATTCGGCAGAAAGTAGGGAACAGAGTGTCTTAACACTAGGTTCCCTCTGCCTACCCTATTGTGTGCGGGACACAGCGTGAAGCAGATTTTTTTTTATAAAATAAGAAATTGACATTACAACAAAAATCTAACAAAAATCTATTCTAACGTAAATACTAATTCATATCATTTTAAAAGCATTACGCATGAAAGTTAAAGCAATAAAGAGAGTCTTTGGAGTGGAGTGTGTATTGTCTAAGCACCGCTTCCTAAACTTTCACCCCACGGAGGGGGCTATGAGCCTGACATCTCGTTCCTTGCCGCTATGAGCTTAATCGATTTTGATGTACCTTCCTTGTTTCGGGAACATAATTTAAAAGTATATCTAGTTATTTTTGATATAGAATTAGAAATAATATTTTGTTGGTTTTAGGTTTATGTATGTTTTATATGGTATGAAAAGATTACAGATTGTATAACTTATTAATTTTCACTAAAGTGTTACTTTAAAAAATATATATTTTTATTACTATACCTACAAATGAATTTCGAATTAATATCACCGATAATCAAACTTAATAAAACGCGATATTAGTAAGTGTACACAAGAAATAAAATATTTGAAATAAACATTATATTAAGCTAAAAAGAATTGAAAATAAATTAATTAAATTTCTATTAAATAACTTGACTAGAGGTCAGTCGTAGCACAGCGGCACAAGGTGTGACTGTAAAACCGACTGGTTGTGGGTTCGATCCCCACTCGAGGAGACGAAATATTTACTTAAATATATTCCATTTCTTCGCTCTGGTGTCGAGGTTAAGCGCTGTGTTGAGCTCTGCCACTCAACAGGCAATGCCTCCAGAATTCAGCATAAAGTGGGGAACGAAGTGTCTTAACACTAGCTTACCTTTGTCTATCCTACTGTGTGCGGGATACAGCGTGAAGCTGATAAAAAAAATAATAAATAACTTTAACTAAAATAAATGCCGATTTCTAGGCCGTATAGCACCGACAAGCTAACACGTGTAGGGGGCGTCGCGTCGGGTAGACATATGTAGCTAAGAACCACCCACTAGGATTTGTATGCACATTATACATGAGGCTGTGTCGACCATCATCTTTGTATTACTTCACTTCAAATATAGAGTGTAAACACTGTGTACGATCTAAATATTGTGTGTTATTCTTACTTCTGTCTCAAATTAGGCCCGTTTTTATAAATTGTTCTCAACTCTGAGACCGATCTTGAGATGCCGTTTTTATTGTTAGGTTGTAATGTTTGAATGAAAACGACTTCTCAAGATCTATTTTAGAGTGGAGAGCGGTTTTTGAATACGATCTTAGGGCTTGCGTAAGGAACCCGTTATTGTTATATCAACATAATTTACATTATTTCTGATATATTCTGGGAAAAAGAAATTGTAAATGATATTTTATTTTCTTATAAAACTACATAAATATGCCATTATATTTATACAGTTCCTTCAGATATATTTTTCTTTTAGATAATGAATATATTATCTGTGATTCTCACATTTACATTAATCTCCATAATTATCTTTGTCATATTATTGTAGAATATATAACTTTGTGAGGCTATAAGGTTTACTAGATTATATTTATAAGCTTGTTAAGCTACTTAAGTCTCACATGATACGACCAACGCCATCTCTTGATAATTTTCGAAAATGCTAATTAAAACTTAGCCAAGCTTCACTGTTTCTACTTTCAACGATTAATAATCAAATAATATTAAAATATATTCAACTAAAGCTATAATATTAATAATTGAAATATTATATCTTCTTAACACTACAATTTTAATATCAAAATCAAGAGGCAAAGTTCTCAATGAAAATATCTCATCTATTTTAGATCGCGTCACCTGTTCTTTTATCTAACCACATCTTTTCAACTCTTTTTTTTCTTTTTAACCGACTGTGTTAAGTGAAAATAATGTTATTAGATATTTGTTAGCAATGTTATTGTGTATAACATGTAGTTTTTATATTATAGTAGGTAAATAAGTTGCTAATCTTGTCATTTTCTTGAAAATCCAAAAACACTTAATAGATATATGACCAATTTTAAAAATGAGCACTTTAAGTTACATTTTAATTTACAAAGGTGTGATTAATATTATTATTATGTTTTTCTTTCATAGTTCACGGGTTTAAAAGAACCCGGTCCTTTGGAAGGCTTGCGTGGGGACACAGGTCGAACACGTAGAGGTCCCTTAGAGAATATACAAATGTTTACTGTGACGCAGCAGCCGGGGTCCATCTCTGGGTATTATTATTATTTTATAAGTTTTATATGAAAATAAATTACATTTAAAAAACAGTATGGATTAACAATTGAATGGTACTAAATACTGATTGAATGTTAATTTCTTAAAAAGTCAAAGTCATTTTGCTATCGCTACACTTAAGTCCCTATTGGATTTCGCCTAATTTGTGGGAATTTAGAATATTTAAGTATTTAACGAATTTCAAGCGTAAACGTCTATATATAAATTAGATTTCAAAAAACATTTTCAAAATTTTAACACAAATCTACCTTAGATCTAATAAAAAAATATATCAATTTATATCAGTAAAAAAGTATTCAATATCGGTTATATTAACTTTACCAAAGAAGACACTATTCTGGCAGTCGTTGTCAATATAAACATATTTTCCAATTACACGCGCACTACTACAATTTCTTCTTCTTCGCTTTCAATAAAATTTGTTCGAAAATAAGAAAATTGAATCACTCCATTTCTACTTTCATTGGAAAAGAAACAAAAAATTAAAGCACTAAAAAAAATGCACTTCTACGTTCCGTTCGGAACTACTCCGAGACCGTGCACGAGCATTTTTCCCTAAACAAATAAATTACAGCGAAAATAACTCAAAAACTATTAATCGGAAACGAAATAAATGATATTGCATTTAGAAAGGACGGGGAAAACCGTTTTTCAAACTGAGTGTGTGGAGTACCCGTCCAGTCCACGCCGTGCAGTAATTAAATTATTCTCAGTTTTATTGGATATTCTGATGCAGCATAGCCTGCTCCTCGCCTTTTATCATTGAGATGAGTTTTGTTAAATGTACGCTGGCACCTTAGGCACCTGGCCCGAAAGATTTTTCAGGGCAGTCCTATTTGGTGGTACCTAGAGCTTCATATCGAACTACCTTCATGAATTTACTATACCTACCTCAGGTAGCTACCCATGCTGTATGCTGTATTTAGAATCGATAAAATAAGAACAGAGCGTTCGTCGTTTACGGTACGTCAAAGCGCAGTATATTCATTTACGTTGCAGATTGTATGAAGATTGTATGATTTCTCCGCTATTCGCTACACGGCTCACCTGCGCGGTACTAGAGATTTTTTTTTAAATTGGTTATAAGAGAGATTTTTTAAAAGTCTACTTTTAATGTCTTCTTTTATTTGAAATATTCTTATATTACATTTCTTGGTTCATAATCTAGATTTGTGTTTATGTTCTAGATATAAATATAAACTATTATAATACTTTAATATAACAAGAATCAACATTTGTCGTCTTGTCGTTTAAAAAAAAAACGATTTTTATATTTTTCTATTTGTCATTGACGAAACAAAGAATAAGCCTTTGCGGAACTTAACGCTGTAAGAAATTCGAACTGCAGCTGAAACCTTAACTATCACTTATTGGCTAGAGATAAGTACGCAGCTACTTTACAATATGTTGTACTAAATATTTAACTGTTGAGCATTGAGTATATGGATGTTACTTTATATTTAAAGCGAGGAACCAACAATGAAGTTTAATATTATATAAATTCCCATTTTTCCTGCTTAGAATTATTGATAATTATAAAATTATGAGAGGCCGGTCGTGGCGCAGAGGCACAAAGTGTAACTGTAAAATCGACTGGTTGTAGGTTCGATCCCCACTCGAGGAAGTGAAATATTTATTTATAATACATTAATATTTTCATTCTGGTGTCGAGGCAAAGTGCGGCGTTAAGTTCTGCTACTCGGCACGCATGCCTCCAAAATTCGGAGGAAGGGAACAGAGTGTCTTAACACTAGGTTCCCTCTGCCTACCCTGCTGTGTGCGGGATACAGCGTGAAGCTGATTTTAATTTATAAAATTATGACATTCCCCATATCACAAAACACCTTGAAGTATCCTCCAGATAATTAAACATCGAATAATAGTAGTTAAATCAATTATACGCTTCTCTTAATCTTAGATCCTTTTGACAATCTGCTTATGTTTTTTTTTCTTAAATTTCAATAGGATTTGGGGACAATGGTGATCGGATTGAACGACTTTAAATGGATTCTCAATACAAATTATTATAATATTGTTCGTATGTCATATAACTATTATAACTTTCTTTTTAATATTAGTTATAATGGGCCGTCTATTAGCTATCGAGTTTTTTTCTTTTTGTGTGAGTAGTAGGTAAACTTACGTATTCGTTATGTATTATTTATCATAATTTTGCTTTGTACTTATATGAATGTATAGCTGGCGAATCCCTTTTTTTATTATATTTCTCATTATTTTGTTCTATTTTTGCTCAGCTTCACGCTGTATCCGGGAAGCTAGTGTTAAGGTACTCAGCTCCCAATTTTCCTTCGAATTTTTGAAGCATTGCATGTTGAGTGGCGTAGCGAAGAAATGAAAATATTAATAAATATTAAATTCATTCCCCGGAGTGGGTATGGAACCCACAACCATCGCATTTACAATTAGATGCTTGTGCCACTGCGCCGTGGCGCCCTTTTACTGATATAATATAAATAATAATTTATATTACGATTTTATACTTCACAACAAATATGAAAAAAACTTTTTAACGTAAGAATATGTTTTATTTAACAGTATATATTGATATGTAATGTGATATATATTATAACGTCTTGCTAAATAAGTCTTAACGCTCAGTATTGTACACCTCTACCTCATATATAAGTACTAGGGGACTAGTAAGAAGCTGACATGTTACATTTAAAAAGATTTTCGTTCTTCTGCAATTTCTACATACCAGTAATATATAATGACAATATTTTGTATCATCTTCACGCTGTATCCCTATTGTAGCAAGGTCCCTCTTTCCGCCGAATTCTGTACGCATTGAGTGTTGTGGCGGAACTTAACGTCGCGATTTACCTTGACACTAGACTGAAGAAATGGAAATATAAAAGGAATCGAACCCACAACCTGTGGCGTTGACAGTCACACGTTTGTGCGCCACGACTAGTCTCAATATATAAAATAAGGTTTACATTGAAACCAAATCGTATTGTGTTTATTAAGGAATCAGTCAGTTTTGACGTATACATCGCGGAGGCCGCAGGTCCCCAAACACCGCGCTTTGCCTCGACACCAGATCGAAGAAATTAAAATATTCCTGAAGCGAGAATCGAACTCCACCCGTCGCGTTAACAGTCACACGCTTTTACGCCACGAGTGACCTCCATAAAAAAATAATGATATATAACAAATAAGTTTTACATTGGAAGCAAATCGTATTGTGTTTATTAAGCAATCAGTCAGTATTGACGTATATATCGCGGAGGCCGCATGTCTCCAAACACCGCCCTTTGCCTCGACACGAGATCAAAGAAATTAAAATATTCCTGAAGCGGGAATCGAACCTCAACCCGTCGCGTTTATAGTTGCTTCTATAATAAAAATAAATATATATAACAAAAATAAGGTTTACATTGGAAGCAAATCGTATTGTGTTTATTAAGCAATCAGTCAGTATTGACGTATATATCGCGGAGGCCGCAGGTCCGCAAACAGCAGCCGCGTGCCGAAATACGATAAAGTCAGATCGTGTAACACCATATTAAAGGCACACGTTTTGCATTATCATTTTCCATTACAGATTGTTATGGGGTTTGTTGATTTTTACGTCGCTATGAGATGGTATTAATAAATTAATAAATTTCGTTTTTTTGGGAAACGTGTTAAATATATATAAATAGGATTTGAACCCGCGTCTCTTGGAAATCGTCCACTAAGCCAAATGTTCTCTTTGAGCTACGTCGAAATTCTTATACGTTTGTTGTAATTTTTTATACATTTTCTAAATAACTACTTTTGTTTCCTATATATGCGATAACGCTTTAAAAATGTTAAAAATATTAGTAAATTTATATTTATTTGTATATAATGTAGTGGTAAGTTACTAGGAAGCTTAGCGCCCTGCTCGCTTCGCTTTCTATACCTAATGATAAAAAAATAAAAACTCTTTGAATGATAACGATGAGATTATTTTTTGTTTCATGCTGCTCTATAAATTATATAAATAATCACATATAATTTTTTACTCAATCTAATAACGTTAGCTATTACAGTAAGAATATTTTAAAACATATATTAATAACAAATATATTACTTAAAGTACATATTTGTTATCGTTAAGAAAATATTAATCCGATCTTCTAAGTACTTCCTTAAAAAATCTCCAAAATATTTAAAAATGAAAAAATAACAGTTCAAACTAAACTTTATTAACTAGATATTAGGTATTCCCGTGTCATTTATTCCACAAATTCCATTTGTGGAAAAAAAGAGTCAAAACTGTCTTAGATTGGTAAAAATGACCACCGAAATTATACTCAAACAAACCGCGCCCCTCTTTGACATCGGTACGAACTATGATATAATTGTGCGTCCAGTTAAAAAGACCCATCTGTCCATTCACTTGAAACGGTCCCCCGGCTCTAACTCCCGTGGACGGTGGACGGACCAAAGTGCATATCCATGTAGAACCTCGACAGCCTGACTGATGGCAAGGGGACCGTCTTATATGACTTCTCACGTAATCTCGAATACGTAAATGAAGTAGGATAGCTGAATTTATTATGGGCCAGTGGCTAGTTTGTGACGACAAATGCATGAATTATTCTGCACTAAACTATAATTAAATTACATGTAGATGTTTCTAAAGGATATATATTGAATGTTCAGAATTTTATATAAAATAATAATAAGTAAATTTAAATAAAGTTGAATCATATTAAGTCGGTATCGACCATGAGATTCTCCTTGGGGGAGAACACGAGAAGATAAAATAAAAACGGGATAGCATGGTCTGGTAGCTCTCTTTAAGGAGAATTTGGAAAATATAGAGGATGAGATCGCGGAATCTGAAGCTGGCGATTGATACTTACAGATGCTGTGGGATCCAGTGTCTACTAATTTCCCCTATTTCATCACCACCTTCATCATATTCATCACAAACTACAAATAGCAGGTGTTGTATAGGGATCAACTGTAAATAACTCTTAAATAAACCGCAATAATCCATCAAATGCTTGTACGATAAATATCAAACTTGCCACATAGGTACGTTGTCATAATAAAATGCTAAATTACGTTATTTAGAATCCTCACATGGATAATTCAAAACCAGATTTCTCTAAAACAGGTAATTAGGTAACAGATAAGTATATAATCTCAGAGCAAAATAACTAATAAGAAATAATAAATCACCAGAAAATATCTTAAAAAAATTAAAATTAAATGAGGCCAGTAGTGGCGCAGCGGCACGAAGTGTGACTGTAAAACCGACTGGTTGTGGGTTCGATCCCCACTCGAGGAGATGATTTATATTTCCATTTCTTCGCTCTGGTGTCGAGGTTAAGCGCGGCGTAAAGTTCTGCCACTAAACACGCAATGTCTCCAGAATTCGGCAGAAAGTGGGGAACGGAGAGTCTTAACACTAGGTTCCCTCTGCCTACCCTGCTGTGTGCGGGATACAGCGTGCAGAAATTATCTTAAATATATATATATATATATATATTTTTAACGAAGGTCGAGTACTACAAACCACTATTACAAAACGACTATAAACCACGTACAAAAACACCAAATATATTATAACTCATATTCTTTGACAAATAACATTGAAATAGTCAAAATGATAAGTTGGTTTGACTTTGATGAGGAAATTTTCAGATGCTAATTTGAAGTAACACGATTAGAAATTAAATAAGACTTCCTATCGTAAAAAAGTTTATGTTATACTATAAAACCTTACACCACCACCACCTTACAAAACAAGAAATAGCACAATAAGGACAAGGACAATATTTACTAACGAAAGTATACAAACCTACTGATAAATTATTAAAATAAAAAGAAAAATAGAAATAAAACTAGCAAAAAGTAATAAGCATAGATAAGTAATCATAAAATGTACAATTGATATCACTTTGAAATTAGCATCTCGCATTTTGAAATTATATGAAATATTCCATGTAACGCAGATATAACTAACTACAATATCAACAGGACTCCATAGTGCATTCAAGTATTTTTTATGCTATAAAAAATATTTTAAAACATTCGTCGCTTTTATAATTATATTGAGATTTTTAAACATTTTTAAAGTGTTATTCCACACTTAGGAAAGAAAAATACTTATTTAGAAAACGTATAAAAATTCGAACGCTGCGGGACTCGAGTCTTCGACTTCGCCAGGAGGCGCGGGTTCGAGTCCCGCTGCGTTCAAATTTTTATACGTTTTCTAAATAAATATATTGAGATTTTTATATTTTATATGCTATTGTTCACAAATTGTCAAAGTATAGTACAATATCAGTATCACCGAACATTCTATGAACATGACTAATAATTATTAACTAAATCAAAGGCAGAGGGAACCTAGTGTTAAGACACTCCATTCCCCACTTTCTGCCGGATTCTGGAAGCATTGCGTGTTAAGTGGCAGAACTCAACGCCGCGCTTTGCTTCGACACCAGAGCGAAGAAATGGAAATATACATTTTAAAAAAGTAAATATTTCATCTCCTCGAGTGGGGAACGAACCCACAACCAGTCGGTTTTACAGTCACACTTAATGCGCTGCGCCACGACTGGCCTGATTTCATTCATTGTCAAAGTATAGTACAATTTTCAGCGTTCGTATCATCGAACATTATATAGACGCGACTAATAATTCTTAACTAAATATTAAGAGCATTTTTCTTAACTAATATGCTCTAATACATATTTAAATTCTATAACCAGTTACATTATCTTCTAACATCCATAATTAATTAAACAAACATGCTAGTGAGAGTTGTATATTAATTTTTGTAGCCGTTTGATAAAAAATACATAAAACTTCGTAAATCGTCTCTAATATTAATGTTTAAGATAACTGAAGCAATCTTAAAGAGGCTGTTTCCAATTAAATTTGAATTTTTAATTGATGCCAAATAATAAACAAAGGTTGGCTAGTCTTATATTTATATTATTATTATTATAATATTAAAAAAAATAGAGTATCTCTAAAATGCTCTAAAAATATACCAGTAATATAAATAAATAGAATGTTTTTTTTTATCAATACAACCGAAAGAATAAAATACTAGCAACACTATCTATATTCGAACCAATTTCAATTTCGTCTACGGCCTCCCGTTCTTCCTCTAAGTCCTAAGACCAAAGTCGTTCAATATTTGTTTACAATAGAAAGCAATTAGTACAAATTAATATAAGAATTTAAATAATGCGTAATTATTTAGTTTGGCTGTTAAATATGACTTAGAAAATTTGGGATTCCGCATTGTGCGTTGAGAACGATGTTAAATAATTCTATTTTCTATCAAAAAATCATCAAGATAAAAAGAAAATATAAATAAATATATTTTATTTATTTAAACGATACATTTATATTAAAATATTAAATATCTGTAAGGTTACCAAAAGTAAAATATATATATATAAAAGTCATGAAAATAAAATGGCGTTAAGTGCTTACTTCTATAGCTGCTTAGGATCACCTTCTTTAACATGAACATAATGACTACTAAATATCTATATTTTTTCTTCAGCTTCACGCTGTATCCCCAATACACAAAATAGGCAATGGGAACCTAGTGTTAAGACACTGCGCTCCACATATTCCGCCGTAATTCAGGAGGTATTACGTGTAAGGTGACACCAGAGCGAAGAAATAAAAAATATTATTATTAATTCCTTCGAGTCATAATTGAACCCATAACCTATCGCATTTACAGTCACATATGCCTATATAAAACAGCTTTTTCTTAAAATAGTCTGAATCATCCGTCAATTACTACGAAACCAGTTCAATAAATCAGCCAACTATATTTTAAATGGACATAATACGTATAAATATTTGCGTTGGTAATCGATTTGCTCGATTACCTTGCTGCCTAAACGGCGTTTTAGCCAGTTTAGATTTGTTTGACGATATCTAATAGATGTTGATTGGATGTTTGATATTAGAATTCATTTATATGGAAAATATTTATTTTCTGAATTACCAAGTATATTTTGTTTAGTTATGAATAAGTAATTAGAAAAATTTGATTCAACTTTTTGTTTTATACCTACTTACTTTTATAGTATTGATTTTTGATTAAAGAATATATACCAAGTATCAAAAATAATGGAGAAAGGTCACGTAAAAGGCATGAGGACCTCCCGGAGGGCATGTAAGAAGAGGTTGATCATTGATGACAATGGACGAAGCGAAAGAGATATGTAGAGGTAGTAGCGTTTGTCCGTTAAGTATAATAGTTCGGGGCAAAGGTATTTTCAAAATTCGGTATATTTTCAAGTTTTACTACAAAAAAGGTAAAAATACGACGAACGCCGCGAATAAAATTTGTGCGGTTTACGGACTTAATGCGATATCGACAAGAGTAGCACAAATGTGGTTCAAGCATTTCAAGTCTGGAAATTTTAGTGTGAACGATGAGGTTCGCTCTGGATAAAATCAGTGCCATCTTTGAGAAAATGGAGCAAGATCGACATATTAGTAGCTACGACATTGCTGAAGAAGTAGATCTTGATCATAAAACAGTTTTAAGTCACAAGAAAAAGAAAAACCTTGACATTTGGGTACCATGATCTCACTGAAACCTAATCCAATGTGTTTCCATTTGCGATTCTTTGTTGAAACGTAACAATGCCGAACCATTTCTTAAACAGTTGATTACGTGTGATGATAAATGGGTGACTTACGATAAGAATGTGCGAAAAAGATCATGGTCGAAGCACGGACAAGCCCCACAGACCGTGGTAAATCCCTTCCTGACTCGGAACAATGTGACTTTATGTATATGGTGATATTGGAGAGGAACCGTCCACTATGAGCTTTTGCCACCGGGTAAAACTATCGATTCCGACTTCTACTGTCAGAAACTGATGAGGTTAAAAAAAGATATTGAGAACAACTGACTGGAGCTGGTGAATGGGAAGGGCGTGGTGTTCCATGCAGCAAAAATTAACAGAGTTTGGATGGGATGCAATGACCTTGCATCATCAGATTTCCACCTGTTTCGGTCACTGCAGAACTCTTTAGGACGCATAAAGCAAACCTCAAAAGAACACAGATTTTTTAATCAAAAGTCTTAAAATTTCTACAGGAATGGCATCATGGAACTACCCATAATATGGCAACAAGTCATCGATCAAAACGACACATATATATTATAAATAAATAAAAAAATATTCCTAAAAAAATATTTTCCTTTGTATGAACAATACGAAAATACTTTTGCCCCGACCTTATATACCAAATTAATATTTCTTTTTTGCATAACTACCGCCTTGTTTTTAAGATAAACATCTATATATTTTATTCAAAAACATTAACTAAAAACAATCCTTTGAAGATTTTGTGTAGCAAATTAAAAATATCTTCTAGATTTCCTCTCATATGTTGGATGGACTTATTAAAACAAGTCTCAATTGTGTCTAGAAAATCGATTTAATTTACCAATAACGTTGAAGCTATCTAAACTTAATCGATTCTGTCAATCGATTTTCGAAGACTTCAAACCTTCGTACATACATTGTTTTTTTTTATTTATTGGGGTAAACAACAGATTTTATAACTTAGACGATATCTGAAGAATTTCAATATTAATTAAATATATTCGTTTCTTCGGCTATATTCGTACGTGCAATGAACATCGATCTCGATATTCAACCGTTGTGGTTGAGAACTGGCTGTATTTCACACAGGCTGGTGTTTTATTAACTGACAGGATAATAGACGGTATGTATATATTTCGAAACGTTTGAAACAATCTTCAATACGTTTAAAAGTTGATATATTTATTTATTTTTAGGGCGTGATCGTTTATAAAATACTTAGTTTATCGATTGTTTCTAGTAGGTAGGTAAGTAAAAATATTTTTATTATTATATGTTTTTTACATATCGAATAAGCTTTATATAAGCTTATAAGCAAAGCCAAAAAGTTATAAACTTATCTATTAATTAATAACTAATTAGAACTGTTCTGAGCTGTCGTAGCAGAACATAAATTTATTTTATTTTATTTAATAAAAAAAACCAACTTCACTCCTTGTCCCACACATAGTAGTTAATATATACAGAGGGTAGGTAGAGGACACCTAGTGTTAAAACACTCCGTTCCCTACTTTCCACCGAATTTTAGAGGCATTGCATCTTGGTGATATAACGAGGAAATGAAAATATAAACATAAATAAATATTTCATTTCCTCGAGTGGGGATCGAATCCACAACCGTCGCGTTACAGTCCCACCCTTGTGCCCCGGCACCACGACGGTCTCAATTCATTTTAATACATATTATTACGCTATAAATTGTTGTGTAAACTGGGTACTGGTTTCAAATTTTATAAGATTTACACCCCACGCTAAGGCGACGAACATGTTGTACAAATGGCGCGCACACCCCTTTACTCTTCATTATTGAGAATCACTGCCTTAATTTATAAGTATTTCAATTAGAAGGAGAAAATATTGAACGTAACCCCTTTCAAAATTTATGTTAATAATTTTGAAATTAAAATTTTAATAAAAAATTTTAAGTAAGTGATGATGCAGGAATTTGAATATATATTTTTTATGAAAATTATTATTTTATATCGATTAATACGAAATCAGCTCACACGATCCTAGATTAATTAAATGCTATAATATTAAAATTGTTCAAAGTTGAAAAAAAAGTGTGGAGATATTTTCAAGTATTATCTGTTTGTCTAGTTTTGTGACTATATAAAGTCTAAAAGAATATTTAAAAAAAGTATCTAAAGAAAATATCATCTAACTTAAAATACAAAAGGGCAGAAACGTCCATTAATGCCCACATTTGCACAAAAGAAAGTAACATAAAAATATCTATATATATAAAAGGACATATACCTGACTGACTGAGGTAAGACGCACGCACAGCCGTAACCGCTGTGCGTAGAAACGTGAAATTTGGACAGATGTTTATTTTCATAATCTGGACATCCACTAAGAAGGGATTTTGAAAAATATTAACCCTAAAAGGATGAAATAAGGGTTGAAAGTTTGTATGGATTTTTTTTTAAATCGGCACTGATTTTTATAAAATTTGAAATTCTGACTCCTAAAAATATTTGATTGAACACGTGTTTCATGGTTTTTTTAGAATTCACCCCTAAGGGTTCCAATAAGGAGTTGAAACTTTATATGGAAAAATCTTTAAATAGCCACCGATTTTGTATTAAATTAAAAATGTCTTGTAAAATTACATTGTACATGAAAATTGTTTGTATAACACCCATTTATCTACAGTTTGTCACAAGATGGCGCTGTGTAAACACACAGTACATCCTTAGTTGGCATACGGATAATAAAACTGATTTTATAAGATTAACCTGCGTTTGATTCGTTATAAAAGAATAATATTAAAAGTTAAATACGTAGCGCCTTAACAATAGGTTCTCTCTGCCAACTGCTATATGCGAAATATCGAATTCTTAAAGCAGTGGTTGCTTTAAGAGTTCGATATTTCGCTTTTCGCCATTATACTTTTAAAGTTGTTCAGACTTCCGTAACTTACATTTAAGTTTCGGTTTATGTAAATATAATATAAAATATAAGATTTTTCGATAAGTAACTCGAAAAACTAAATTATTGTTTCAATTGTTAAAAATTAAAATCATTCTTCAACTGAAAAGTATTTAAGTAAAAAATATTGGAATTTATATATTTGGTGCCAACGTGACCCAAGGGCACAAGGGTTGCACACTGGAATGCGACGGTTGTAAGTTCGATGCGTTCGGCCTGCCCTGGAGAGTTCCGCCACAAAACACGCAATGTCTCGAAAAAGACAACGGAGTGTCTTAACACTAGGTTCCTTCTGCCTACCCGCTGTGTGCGGAATTTTATATTGATATAAAAATATTGGAATATTGGATTTTAAATTTGAATATGAACTAAAAAGGGGGCACGGCATCTTTATACAAGAGAATCAGGAAATTTCCAATTTATATCAGAAATGAAACTTATTATTTTAATTGTTGTATACATTTATTATAATTAATTAAAAAATATTATAAGGAATGAATTTAAAAATTAAATTCTTAACAAGATATTTTAGTACTTTGGCCGTCAGGTTTCTCCTCATAATGCCTCAAATTCAGGGGCCAAGTAAGATGCTGAGCTGAGAGTCCTTTGGGAAGAACATGTTCAAAATGTTTTACAGGTTCTGACGGTATCTTGTCTCTTGACCAATGGGGCCGTTCAAGTATTACGTAAGCAGTTTTTTTGCAATTATTGACACCCCCCCCCCCCCCCCCCCCCCCC